>JAUYWI010076931.1:0-13659 GCA_034780595.1 Parotoplana pacifica
ACACCCCCCAGGGAAGGAGGACTAAGGGATAAAAAATTGACAAATTAGGGTATACTTAATATAGAGACTACATGCCTACCTGAGTATATAATTATGGTTCACTTGAATCTAAACCTAGCTGTTTGACATCATTCAATCATATAGTTTTTGTTATAACTGAAAAATGAAGTATTTTTGGTTTTCTATCTTTTGGCAATATTATTTAAAGGCACTTAAATTTTAGTTTTTGATGTATTATAGGTTTTAATATAGAATGGCCAGCAAATTGGATTAAGATGTCATAAGCTGCTTCTATTGTCATGAAATCAACATTTTTGGATAGTTTATGGGCTGGTTGCCTATCTCTTGGTAATATATTTATAGGGCCTGAAATACTTCATTTTTTAGTTATAACACTAAAATATATGATTGGCTGCAATTTTGAAACATTTCTTGGCCCTCCTTCCCTTGGGGTGTGATAAAAGAGCTGATTTAGATGAACTGCCAGTTTAGGTGAATTCTACTGTACCAGCAATTTCTATTTTATTTAAGAATGTTTTTCTACTTCTGAAAATAACCCATTAACTCAGTTTATAAAAATTGGTAGTTCTAAAAGTACTAGGTAACCTTAATTTTTTAGTAATGTTTTTATTCATCATTTTTACCTAGGTACTAGTTAGATGTCAAAGTTAGTAAACAGTGAATTAGTTTCAATGATGATTAAAGCAAAATAAATTGTAAAAATTAGGTGATCTCATTTAGGGTACCATTTCCTATTTCAATTAAAATCAGTTTATTTGCAATTTCATTTAGTTTTTGAAATAATATTATTAAAATTGTTGGACACATATAATCTTTAAAAATATATAAATGTATGTTTGATTTAATATTATGTCTGTTAATTTACATTTTTAATTAAAACAACAGATTAAAAATGAGAGTAACTCATATAAGCTGTGATTAGAAGCTACAAGTTTAAAATCATAGAATAAAATTATCAAAACCAATTTTTTAATCTGCTTATACTGATTTATATCTTGTTTGAATAAAGTGCCTTAATTGATATTTTGCCACATTGCTGCCATACCACCACTAGTGCTTTGTTAAATATTCATTTAAACCATAAAAACTGCCTCTAATTTATTAAACTTATTATTGAATGCTAAATTGACATTTTAGCACTCTGTGAGATATGGTATAATAGCCATGACTATTTATAAAATACATATATAAAATAGAAACCTACATAAAATTATCTTTTTTTTAATTATTTTTTCTCAACACTTACACCAGTGAAACATCAACAAATTGATATATTTGTATATACTATCTCTGACTCATTCATCAATGCCTAACTTATGATCTGTTTCATGTCTCAGTAAGAACACTGGTGTGTCCCTGGATTCACTGTCACATATGTAGACATATGATTAATTTTGCACCTTTTTTAACTGATGTGATCCCTACAAGAAAGAGGCATTTCAAGCAGGATGGAGTCTCTACTAGAGAATGCCACATTCCATGATCAATGGGTAGGAGAATATGGCTTAACTCTTTGGCCTTATTGTGTTCCTGATCTCACTTTATGCAATAATGTGCTATGGGGTATACTCAAATCTGTGCATAAAAACCAAGAAGTGCCTGATGATATTAAAGAAGCTATACAACAAGGAATTGATCAGATTTCTCACTGATGTTAGAAAAATTAACGAAAGAACATTTTCTAGATTACATACATAAGTGTACAGCACAACTAAATAGACTTCAAGTAGAGTAATACTGATAGTAACTTTTTTTACTTGTTCTTGTTTGTTTCTATTATATTAGATTTTTTGCTTCTCTTACACAATTAGACCTTAATGATATCATATTGTTCTATACTGTAACCCATATCTGCCTGTATTATACATTGCATTTTAGATAACTTTGTTATGGAATTTTGGTAAGGCATTGTGGACAAGTCCAATATTTTGTCTACTATGTAGTTTATGAATTCACTGACTGTGTTAAAAATTTAATAATTTTGAAAAAATAATTTGAATATTACTTATATAATAGTTCAAAAATATCTTTAAAAATCTGGATTTTAAACTTTGGTCATGTTGGCTGGGGGGTCATATTTCCTAAACTAATAAATCAGTTTTAATAAAATTTGAACACTGGACTATTAATGCAGTATTAATGTTTTAATATTTTTATTGTTTTTTTTCTAGTCATTTCATATTTATATTTTAGATGGATAAGAATGGTTTGTCTTTTGATGCAGATGATGAGATTTTTTATGCTTCGATTTTTAATCAAATAGCAAAAGGAAATATGAAGACTGTAAATGAAAAGGTAGAAAAGCCACAGATATCTATTCTTGAGAAAGCCAATGGATGTTATGTATGTCTTGCATGTCCAGTGAAGGATGGTAATGCTATATTTTCAACATGGAGTGGAAATGATTTTACAGCACATTTGGCTTCTTGTCATAAATCAACTGAAGAATTTGCTTGTGTTTATTGTAATGTTTTTGTTAAAGGAAAGTCACTGGAATCTCATATTAATCATCATATGCAGCAGGAATCCTTTTTTATTTATTCCTGTTGGTGTTGTGCTTTCCAGACTAATAGCTGTCGTCATTTTTCAGCACATATGGAGGGTAGACATGCAAATGAGTTAAAGGAACCTATTATTTGTCCTCATTGTCAAATATCTCAAGTCAGTCTGACAGCTGCCATGAGTCACTTGTCAGCTAGTAGTCGAGTCATTGTACATTGTACAGCAACAAATTGTCTTGTCAAATCTGTATCCAGACAAGCTGTTGTGGATCATGCAGCCACTTGCCATCCTGATATGCCACTGACTTTGCTTACAACAACACAGGTGGGTGCCTTTCATTTATTATGTTTGCAGTGTAGTTTTACCATTTTCTAAAATTGAATAAAATTCAGAGGTGTTTTTGTTACTGTATTTGTAGAATCAGTGGCGGATCCAGGGGAAGGCACAATTGGCATACATAATTTTGAGGTCCTTTAAAAATCAAAGGACATACTAAAAATTGTACAATTTGACAATATAGACAGCATAAAATTAATTCTAAACCAGGAATTACCTACTAAGTAATCAGTATCAGGCATGGTGGTGGTTTGTAAACCTTCTTAGGCTATGAGACAAAATTTATAGAACTTTAGGCAAGCTCTGTCTAGAATTTTACCCTGTAGTACTTAGTCTATTTATAACTGTGGCCCATCCTCTATTTATTACTGTACCCTATATACTTAGTTTGTTTAAATCTGTGCTCCATAGTATTTGGTCTTTTTAGAACCATTCCCCTTAGTAGTTATTCTGTTTAGAATTGTGCCCTTTTGAAGTTATTCTGTTTAGAATTGGGCCCCTTTATAATTTAGTTTATTTAGAAAATGTGTTCCATAGTATTTGATACTTACAGGGATCAGAATCTTTCATGGATTTTATTGTTTCTTGATTGGGTCTTGCAATTTTCGAACATATGCAATAAAAATCAAGGGCAATTTTATTTTCATGTAAATATTGAGGAAATTAAAACTGAAATTTTGAAAACGATATGCTCTTAGAGTGCCTTATTTGACACTTTATTTTCAATTTTTCTATGGGACTCCAGACCCCCCTCTAGGAATCCGCCCCAAATCCTAGACGTCTATTTGTAAATATCCCTGGATTTACTTTCTGTCATTGTGACCTTTGTATCTAGTAGGTTTCGATCTATTGTTAGACCAATTTCTTGTAAAAGAAGCCAAAGTCACATCTAAATCATCTAGTAGTTACTTAGATAATTTTCTTCAGATTTTTCTGTAAAACTGTTTCTGTTTTCTATGACTATATTTTTGTAGAACAGAGTATTTGATCTAGATTTAGGGTATTTCATAGATTTCTGTTATAGGTTCTTTGACTTAATTGTATGTCCTGTGTAATACAACTTGTCTTTGTTTTATAATAAATGCCTTTTCATGAGTTAGCTAACCTCTTGGATATTTTGCTGGATCCGCGCCTTAGTATTTGGTCAGTAAGATACCTCTTAAAATGACATTAATTAGTTAAATACTATTGTATTTATAATGTACATATATTGCGTCCCCTCTAGGTTACAACGTCCCCCTTTTCTCAGAATCCAAGATCCGCCACTGAAATTCACACAAATTTTAAAACATGTGTACTGTTCTGCTTGAAAGTTTGTAAACTTACGAAATCGAATGCTTTGTACTTCATAATTATACGTGGTAAATTGAGCTTCTTTCCAGCAATTTCGTATTTTAATGAGTTGTTTGTGGTTTTGTTCATTTTTAGATTCTATGCACTGAGTCTGATGTTCGTCTGCCGACGACACCGATTCTGGCTTCTTCTGGTTTACCTATTGCTTCCCGTGTAAATCAACTTTTTCCGGGCCGCAAATTGGACCCCCACTTCTTCTCGCCGACGTTGCCTGAGCCTACAGTTCCGACACTTACCCAGTTGCTCAAGAAGTCTTCGTATGGCGAATCAAATGGTGATCGGCATGTTTACTGTCTTCGCTGTCCGTATTGCCCACTTACAACAATTCGCTGGGATCATTTTACACGTCACCAACTGACTTGTCCAAAATGTGAAAAGTCCGACTTTCTTTATCGTCTCTATCATTGCTCCATTTGTCAGGCGGTTTCTACTGAACGTGATATTATCAAAGAACATGTGCTTTATGAGCATGATGCACCCGAGGTAAGTTCCGAACACGTGTTTCATATATTTATTCGAATAAACTAAGTTTTAAATATCCTAAATAAATTATTATTACTACTTATAAAAAAAATAACAATTGTAACCGGTTACAACAATAAAAATGAAAGTATTGAAATGCGTATTGTTCTATAAAAAATAATTTAGTGCCTCTTGGCGGTCATGGTGGAGGGGGCTAGCACATATTGTCAAACTGCTCGAAAACAACTAAACCGATTTGTGGATGAAATTTGGTGGAGATTTTGGTTTCAAATCTTTGGGCCAGACCCCACTAAAGTAGCGTGACGGCTTTCTGAAAAAAAACGAGGTTGGACGAATATTGGGCAATATGTGCTTTTTACAAACAGAAATTCAATCCTGGAGCTAAATATAATTAGAATTGAATAATAATTGGTAGATATGCTGTTATATATGTATTCCGGGTTCTTAAAATATTGATTTTTGTGATAGCTAATTAAATTTGAGAATTTGAATTTTTGCTATAAAACATCTAACCGTTTAAATCTAAAATTATTGATGTTTTATTATAAGCCCAAGATTTGCAGAAAATGTAAGGGAAAAAATGTAGTTTTTGGGTCAGATCCCTAATGCATTTGAATTGGAAAATGTTGAAATTTTAATTAAAATTGATAAAATGGGTATATTAACTTCCGATTTAGTATATGTGGTCACTATATGAAGTATTATTAATTACTTAATAAAAAATTGTTTCATACCTAGGAAGTTCCATATCTAGCTCATGTGATTTTAAGCCTGCACCAGTAGAATGCATTAAAATTGAACATTTAAAAAATCATATTTTATTGAATTGTACGGCAAAAGTGATTCCTAAAATGGCTTTGAAGAAGAAGTCCTTAATATATTATTAATCATTTAAAGCCATTGGTCAAAAATCAAAATTGTAAAAACAATCAATTTTTACGAACCTGCCTCAGTATGGTGGGCCTCATAGACCAGTAACCATAAAAGTGAGATATCCAATTCTAAACCATAAATTTGAGCGATTTAAGTGATTTTGTTAAAAAAAATCGAACCTCAAAATTTTTTCTTGATTTATTGTAAGATC
The DNA here is from genome assembly GCA_034780595.1 of Parotoplana pacifica. Classification (NCBI taxonomy): domain Eukaryota; kingdom Metazoa; phylum Platyhelminthes; order Proseriata; family Otoplanidae; genus Parotoplana; species Parotoplana pacifica. The sequence goes on from JAUYWI010076931.1 coordinate 5,780, forward strand.
CCAGTGGACCTAGCACTAAATTTAAAGGCAATCGTACAAAATTTAATTTTGAACTTGATGACTTCGTGGCCCTCCGTATCAATTTATTTCGAAAGCATTTTTTGACAAGTCTTTCCAAGGTACCAAATTTTAGCCCAATTGATTACGGGAAGTGTTTTTTTTCGGGGGAGGGGATAATCCCTTCCGGGTGACCACGAGGATAATTTCTTTCTGCCGACGTCCAGGGGTTAGAATAAGAGTGATAAATAAAACGTGTCTATTTTGATTATACTTGATTAGAAGAACCCTAGAAGCCACAAAAGGGAATTAATTTGACCGATTTGTTGGATAATACAAATATCTTAAGACCTAGACTAGTCAAGTTTAAAAAATTAGTACTTGTTTTGGGAATAATGTCATTGTATACAACACTACATATATTTAGGTTTGTGACTGAATGTAAAATATGGCGTAACTTCTTGTAATTCCTCGTGGCCACGGGAATCCAAAAATTGTAAACTGCTCGAAAACGCTTTAACCGCTTGAAATGTAATTTGGTATTGGTATACTTAATTTTTTTGTGGATTTTATGATGTCAAAATTATATGCTTTTTTACAGACTGCTATTGTGGCTGAAGAAGTAATAACTAATCTGATTCATCCCGAACCATCGTCATTAACTGGCGTTCGAAAGCTCATGGATACTCAAAAGAGAGCACTAGGATCTGATTCATCGACTTTTTTTAACAACGAACAATCTGCGAAGCGCTCTCGTTTGGACACATCCTCTGATTCCAGTTTGAATGGCCGAGACGAGCCGGTTATTCCAATTTCTTCGAATGGTTCAGACATTGTGAATGGAGATTGTGAACTTGTCTCTTTACCATTTGATGAGCCACTGTTTAGAGTAGATTTTATGGGTCGTTCTGATTTTAATCTTCTGTTTGAGAAAATGCGACGTTTGTCTTCTTACACAGTCAAAATTTTAGGTAAAGAAAATCATCGGCGAATTCCTGAATGTCCCGAGTGTGGTAAAATATTTCCTCATGGTTTGGGTGATTTTAAACGTCATTTGATGTCAATTCATTTAGAAATACCACGCGATAATATTAAGGAATGTTTACGTTATACCAATTTACCTAAAGGTGAAGAAAGGTTTCAAGAACTCCAAGAGCAATTAGCAATGCGCAATCTAAAGCCCCACTTCATTGAACCTGGAAAGAAAAAGATACCACTTCCATATTCGGTCGGCGTTTTACGAAGTTTGATCATGAATATGAACAACGAAACTCAAGAGTATCTATTGCAACGTATGAAGATTTACGCCAGTCTTTTCATAATTCTTGATACTTGCGACGCCAATCGTAAATATCGATGTTACCATTGCTCCTATTCCTCACCTCATGCACTTGCTGATGTACGCAAGCACATCTTAGGTGCCCACTGTGGCATATCCACTAAGCATTTCCGTTTTTGTTTACAAGCTTCTCGACTTGATCCAATTGAGTTTACACTTTTGTCAGAGGACAAACTGGTTCGTTTAGCTAAAGAATTTGTTAAGCGTAAGAAAAGAATGAATATGGGAGAAGAATTGGAGCACATGTCATTTAATGAATTTTCTGCCGATGCATATCGCACTGCAAGTTTTTCTCAGTCAAGCAATCAACCATCGCAGGACTTTAATGAAGACACCAAGCCTATTTTGTTGGACAATGGCGACATTGAAGAAGACAGTTTTACTATTCCATCAATATCATCGAAGCCCTCTACTTCACGCAGAACTGAGGAACGTCGCTCGTTGCCCATACTTCCTAGAAATAGTCATCCTTTAACATATGGTCGAAAAGGTACAAATAGCCTTTTAGTGGAAGCTGATTCAGAGGTACCTTTGCCTCTTCCCTTCTCGGAACCAGTTCTTCGGCAGTTACTTGCACCGCATCTGAGTCCCGAGGAAATTGACGACATGGTCACCAAAATGGATGTTTATTCTCAGTATTCACTTACACGTTTACTACGAGGTCGAAAAACTGTCGCATTTGCCTGCCGCTGCGGTCGTGTGTTCCATGCCTCACGAATCCCTGGGAAAACAATGCGTCCAGCCACATTGGCTGACAGTCGACGCCATATTATGGGCGTTCATGCACGTATATCTCATGAATACTTAACTATTTGTTGTCAAGCTTCCCGTATTTCTAGAGAAAACAACTATGAAATCTACCCGGATTCAATGTTGCTTCGATTGGCTACAGATCGACCGATTAAACCAGTTGTTTCAACTTCCAGCACCACAGCAGCTGCCAGCGAATCGACCAGTATTGAACCCGTTGCAAATAATTTACAAATGCCGGCTGACTATTCGTTTAATTCTGATGATTATGTCGATTCTGCTAACAATTCGGCTGACGTTAAGAATGAACCTTTAGACATAGATGACGATATCGGTATTCGTCCCAGAAAATCTGCCCCGCCTGACGTTAGTGCTTCAAACAACGACGATAACATGTCGGATAGTGAAAGTTGTGAGCGACATTTGAGCCGATATAATCCTCTGTCTAATTACAACTGTGAAGATCCGGATACAATTGAACGTTTTATAGATTTGCCTTATTCTCTGAATGCTCTTTATAAGCTAACTGATGGTTTCTGTACTGAATCTTACTTACCAATCCTTCGAGAGAAAATGGATATTTACAGCTCTTATAAGTTGTATGTAGTTCGACGTGATGGTAGACGGTATTTCTGTTGTTCTGGTTGTCCAGCTTCTTCCCCACATGGAATGGGAGACATTAGAAAACACATCTTTGGAGTACATGCAAAAGTTCCCGAACGTTACAAGGCAGCCGCTATGCACTGTTCACGTCTTAGTCGTGAAGACAATGGACTGTTACCAGATCGTGTACTTTTGCAATTGTCTAAAATGCGCTGGAAGGGAACAGTGATACGACCTTTATCAGAACTTTCTGAAGGAGATCTTGACATAGCGCTTAGTGGTGGTATTCAACGGCGAGGGACTGTACAAACTGCAGCTGTACCGAAACCATTTTCTTCATTGTCTATGGTTGGCCGCAATGGCGCATTATTGACGCGTGACGTGTCCCCCAGTGCTGATTCAGATTCGAACAATGTACCTATTGCGGATGATACAGGAGCTTCTTCATCACAGAAAGTGGTTGTACCATCTGATATGTATATTGAAAAGATCATTGGTAAATATGGGGAACAACTGTTCCAGTGTTCAGTCTGCAAGCAGACATCTCCGCATCCGGGAAGTATTCGTGGACACATTGTATGCGACCATCTTAATATTCCACGACATCGCTGTCTGTTATGTGGTGAACTGTTTAATTTGAAACCAGAAGCTTTGGAGCATCACCAGAAGTTTCATCCGAGTCATACATTTCGTGTCTGCCAGCACAGTCCTTATCGTCAAGCTATGTCAATGGTTAGCTTTCGTAAGGCTACTCGATCTAAGTCAACAGAAAGTAGAGCTGGCTCAAACAATGATACAAATAGTCATCAGGATTTCGATGAGGATGAGGATGATGACTATATTGAAGATGTCGAAGAAAAAGAATCGTCATTAACCAATGATGCCGATCACCAAGACGCTGTTGAACTTGATACTAATGGTAAATCGTCAATGATGGTCGTGCCATTGAGTTTGGACCAACCTTTGCATCCTGCATTGCTCAAGGACTGCTATGTAGAGAGAAGAAAGGGCGGTTACGGAAAAGTGATTTTTCATTGTAGTGTGTGTTCTGGCAGTAGCAGTTCATTGGCCTCAATAAAATCGCACATTGCCCAGTACCACGTTGGCGTCTATCCCTACAAGTGTCATTTATGTGCAACCACCTTCTGGAAACGCGACGCATTGATGAACCACTTTGATTTCAATCATCCTGGCGAGAAGCCTAATCCAAGTGCTCCGGCCGATTATCGGCGTGTGATGAATCAGCTGGTGGTCAAGACTAAGTCACGACAGGTGGCCCAGCTAAGCGGAGCCGCGCTTCAGAAGCGTCAACAGAAATTGGCCAAGATGGAGGCAATGGACGGAGAAGCTATATCGCTTGACGATGCTGATGATAATAATGAGGATGAGGAGGCTTTGGCTGCTACTACAGAGAAATTGGATACTACAAATGGTGCTAATATAAAAATGGACTATTGAATTTTGGTTAAGTGTTTACATTCTAATATTTTTATTAGTAAATGAATATTAGATATTTTATACAAAAGTGAGCTCTGATGTAATATCAGGAACTGACAACTTATATACTTCTGTATACAACACACAAGCATTGTCGAAATTAGTTTGCGGCTTTTAATTGTTTTAATGTACCTAGATTATTTAGAGTCAAGTTGTTGAGCATGGCTCATATTAACTCGTGATTGATAATGGGGGTCTAGCCCTCCCCCTAGCACAAATTCTCTATCTCAAAAACAATAGCAACGATTAAGCTGACATTTTTCAACATAGTCGCCGGTGAAGGTTCGCATGACTCATATTTGGTATGTGCAGCCCTTGTCAAAAGAAACGCCCCTACCTAGAAAGTTGTGACATTTATGTGTTACTCTTTAATGAATGTTATTTTTAACTATTAAAAAGGTCTAATACATCTTACAAATTATGCATTGCTGCTGCACTAAGTGAAGGAAAACAGGCCAGCAGCTTGAAGAGAAAAATCAATCACAAATTTCTGGTATAGGGGTGTTTCTTTTGACCAGGGCTGTATGTTAGAAACACTGGATTATTCGATTTATAACATGGGTTTTTGAAAATATTAATTTTTGTGATAAAAATGTTCCAACAGATAGATTTTTTCTGAATGCAAAAAATGTATAATACTATTGTAAAAAAACATTGCATCAAGAAAACTTATGGAAATTTTTTGGTGTCAAAATTGTCCATATATATGAAAATCTTATATATTTAGATAGGAAAAATGAAGAAAAAAATCCCAATAAAATATGAATAGTTCATTGGAATGTGGTAGATCTATTCTCTATCTGGTATGTTATAAGTGTGCCAAGTATAAAAAAATGATGGCTTTTGCAAAGTCAGAATTTGGGGTTCACTGATTCGGTACTGGACCCAGCTGGCACGTTAATAATCATTCTAAAACCGCTATAAATACCCTAGAAACTAATAATAAGCTCTTTTAATTCAAATAGAGACATTTATATGTGAAAAAATTCACATTAAAAAATAATTTTTATGCCCTGATATGGTAAAGTTGGAGCATCCAATTCTTAATCCTAACTTTGAGTATATTACGTGGATTTTAGAGCCATTTAAGTAATTTTGGCCTACAATTATGGATTACTAAGTACCTAGAGAGCCTCTACACACCTAATTTAAAGTCAATCGCACCAACTTTAATTTCTGGCCCTCTATGACATCATCTGTTGATTTTTTCTAAAAAATCGTTTACTTAAAACAGTCCAAATTTCAGCTCAATCTATCTGCGAGAAGTATGATATTCTAGGGGTGGTCTAGAACCCCCTATTATCAGGCGCATAAAATAAAATAAAGTTTTCAACGAAGGGTAAATTAGAAGCATTGGATGTTTTTTAAATACCTACAAGTATTATGTTTTGTAACAGTTTTGATGCGATTTTCTTGTAACTTTGGAACATTGTATATTATTGTCAAGGATATAATTATTGTCTTTTAATATTTTACCACAACGTATGGATGTATAGCATAGCAGCTAACAAGATTTTATTAGAATTAAGCTGCTTTCAAAGTTTTGGTGATTTTTCATACACATAATGTAGTGTCATCTGGGAGTCATGTGACTATTTTTTTTAAATTTTAACATTGGATTAGTATTAAAAAACGTATTTTCATACTATACTTATAACTGAAAATCACTATTGATTATGTATGTTATAGATAAACTGATCTGTAATTATAGTATTGCAACAATCTGCCTATTGTAGAAAAACCATGGAACTTTTAAATGCCTTGTGGTTGCTGGCAAGTGGTATTTATTGTCCTGGCACATTTCAGCATGCTCAAAAACTGACAACCCTTTGGGACAAAATTGGGCTTTACTGTTATATGAAATTCCTTTGTGCTTGTTTTTACCGTGAAAAGTTTTGTGGTTTGACCCTGGTCTCCCCTCCTCTGAGGTCACAACGTTCCTCTGTTCAACCGGAGAGCCAATCGAAATTGACTTTTTTAAATGCCTATAAAAGTGACTGGCTAATGGTTAAAATTCAGAATCCTTTAGTTAATAACTAAACATTTCAGGAAATATAGTTACTGAAAAATATGTAGTCATTTTGTTAAAATTTCTGTTTGAAATTAGTTTGCAAGTTTATTAGAAATCAAACATTTCTTACACAAATCATACATAAATCCATAAATATGTAGATTTAAATAAAACAATATTTATAAGTGCTAAATCGATATATTGCACAATATTTCATTTAATCTTTACGAAATTGAATCTTTAACTTCTATTGTTTAGAGAGTGTTCCGCAACAAAAAAAGCTGGATATAAAATCGTTAGTGGCTATAGATTGATAATATTTTTAATTACATATAAAGTATTTAGTTCATAGATCAGACGACAGTGCTTAAACTATTCAGCCAAATTATATAGATGTTTGTCACTTCTAAATCGTCCAGATAAATGATAAATCTGCCAGTTGTGGCCAAAATACTGCGGAACGCTAGTTTAGAATTGTCGTCTTGTCATTTTTATTACGCCTTATGTACATAATTGGCAACAAAAAACATTAAATAACTTTAAAATAAAAATGCGTTGACTTCATTGATTTTAGAATAACAAAAAAGTGAAATATTTTCTAATGTTTTTCATAATGAATAAAACCGATTGCAAAGTATTTTATAAACTTATTGATCACAATGATCAATATAAATATATTATTCGTTGGCCTCGCAATGAAACCGGGTTAAAATTCCTATGAACCGACGACACAAATTAAATATAGACGTACGGTGCCTCTATAGCAACCTTACGCATATTACAGATTTTTAGGAATCAAGGAAATAAGTTGTTTATACCTTAAGGTAACTAACCTAACACCCAATCAATTTTTGAATTGCGAATACTTTGGTAAGCAATGGTATTACACCGTCTTTTGTAACCTTGTGACCGAGGAATTCAATCTCGTCACGACCAAAAAAACATTTGTTTGTATTGATAACTAAGCCATGTTCTTTGGGTCGCTGGAATAGCATTCGTAAATGTTTGAAAGGTTCTTTGCGATTTCTATTGGCTATCAATATTTGGTCCAGATAAATAAAAATAAAGTCTAAACCTTGACAGACAGAGTCCATTAGGCGATGAAAAGCCTGGGTTGCATTTTTAAGCCCGAACGGCATGCGAATGAATTCGAAGAGGCCGAAAGGCGTGATAATAGCTGTTTTTGGGACGACGTCTTCTTTAACATGAATTTGATGGTATCCACTTTGGAAAATATCCTGCGTCCGGCCAAATGAGCGGTAAAGTCTTGAATATGCGGCACTGGATAGCGATCAGGTGTGGTTACGTTGTTTAGACGTCGAAAATCTCCGCATGGTCTCCAGTTACCGTCGGATTTTGGTACCATATGCAAAGGTGAGACCTAAGGGCTTTTGGAGCTTCGAATGATACCCATCTCCTCCATTTTACGAAACTCCTCCTTGGCGAGACGAAGTTTATCACGAGAAAGGCGACACACATTTGCGTGGACCGGTGGATCTTGTGTGATGATATGGTGTTCGACTCCATGACGTGTAACTGTTTGTCGAAAATCAGGCTTAGTAGTTTCCTAGAATTCAGACAGTAATTTGGCGTATTCGTCGTTGGCCGTTGTGACTGAATTGAGGCGTAGTGCCTGGTTAGGAGCTTGTTTTAATTGAATCGATGTAAAAACATCTCCGTCAA
>JAUYWI010076942.1:0-13658 GCA_034780595.1 Parotoplana pacifica
CCGAGATTTATTAATTATTTAGTAAAATGACGAACTACTCAGATCTCATCTAAGACAGTGGAACCTATTGGACAGCATCTGACATATTAACAGTACTATGAATTCGATGATGATTCGTCACTGTGTTATTGCTCTTTTAAAGTAGTTACGTTTCGATTATGTTGCATCTGACTGGTGCATATTTATAGATTTTTCAATCAGGAGCTCAAAACCAGAGTTTCTGCACAAAAGCAACAGGTACCCATCAATTCCAGTTGGTCATTCTGTACATATCAAAGAAGAATATGCAAATGTAAACTATTTGTTCCAAAAGATAGGATAAGTATACGACGCATCTTTGGGATGTCTGTAGATCAAGCTTGGGCTCATCAAGCAGTTTGTCAAAGCTCTTGTCTTTGACAACAGTGATGCTTTTCAGCACATACGACAAATAATTTAATGTCCAAATAAATGCTGGAATCTTTGTTGGTCCAGACGGACGTTTGAAGACTCTGAGTTGGAAGTTAAAATGACAAATGTTGAAAGAAATCCTTGGCAAGCTTTTCGAGGTGTTTTAGAAGGATTTCTTGGCAGCAAAAAGGTGGATAATTATCAAAATATGGTTGAGGACCTGATTCAACAATATCACAAACTTGGGTGGCAGATGTCCATGAAACTTCATTACCTGCATTCTCATTTGGATCCTTTTAATGAAAACATCGGTGACGTCAGTGATGAACATAGTGAACGGTTTCATCAACAGATTGCCACCATGGAGAAAGAATACTTTAAAAGATGGACGACTGCGTCAATAATGGGTGATTATATCTGGTCCCTTGTTCGTGCTAAGAAAAGACTTTAGAAACGAGCACCTTGTTCGAATGTGAATTTTAATAAATATTTATCTGATATTTTCACATTTCAAGGACATTTCTAAAAAATATTAAAATACATTTAGAATATTGTTTGATTTGTATTGTGGCGAGAAATTTTTTTTTTAATCTTTAAAATATATTGTTAGAAATCACTGATAACTTTTTAAAGGCAATGATATGATCAAATAATTTACATTCTCGGAATCAGCAGCATCGATTTAGTCTAGAAACGTTGAAAAATAAAGATGAACAATTTGTTGGGTCACTGTGTGGTATGGTCTTTTGCAGTTATTTTCGGCCGTTTTGGCGACCATCCGTTTGCTACGAATTGTTGTCCTCTTGTGTTTTTGTTCGTCCTGGTAGTTTGATGTTGAAATGTATACTTGGATAATTGCTATGTTGGTCGGTTTCGTTTATATCATCCGTTCTGTTTTGTTTTATTGTGATAGTTCTTCCTGAATGATGTTGAACGAGTATTATAGCTATTCTTCGTTGACGTTCATTTCATCCTAGTAGATGAATCTATAATCTTTGTTCATGGAACTTTCCATGTTCTATCCATCGTGATTCGTTTAGTCCTAGGATGTTGATTATATATGTCTTTATTTCTTTGGTACATCCCATAGCATTGTCCGCACATTCTGTGCTACCAAGAGAACGACTCCTTTCATTCCTTTAGTTGATTGTGCTTTGGAAACAAGTATTAATGCAATTAAGTTGTTATCAGTCATCCAATCGAGCATCACATTTCTAAATCAGAAAGCCCATATTTCCCAATTGCTGACTGTTTCTCACAAGAACAAATCTTGACATTAAAAGCAGCTTTTTGAATTTAGGTGACGCAAGAAACCCATCTTCTACGTTGTGCTTTTTATTGCCTGCGTAGTATAATCTCCACCATCTGTGATGTTAAGGTCTCCAGTTGCTAGAAGTGTTATTTACTCTACAATTCTTTCTGTTCTCCATTGCATCAATACCCGTCCTTACTCCATCCTTAGTTTACATTTAAACTTACCCAACCATTCTATCTCCAACTTTAAATTTCTAAATATTCAAAAATTCTCTCAACTTCGTCATCTTCCCACAGCCGTCTTAACTACTGGATCTCTCATCTAAAAACATTCTTGCATTCTGGTTTTAACTCATTTCTCCCTATCAATCAGCTCTTCCTTGTTTTACCTTTCTGGACTGGCAACAATTCGTTGTTCAATCTATTGTATCTGCTCTCTCTAAACGTTTTTCTCGGAATATTTCCCTATCATTCAGGGGTCATCGCAACCTAAATAGCTTTCTCTGCCCCTCTAAACGTGTTTAGTTAATTTTACTATTTCCGTCTATGATTTAATCAAACCATTTTTTCTCTGATCTCAACTGTCAATGGTTTTTTATCTGTTTTAATGTTCCAGTTGTAATTTTCTAGTTCCCCTTTTCACTGGCTTTATAAGTTAATTTTATGCTATATGCGTCTATTATTTTCTATGTTTCTACATATGTTTAAAACTATGTTTCTGGTTGTATTTGATCTCTATTAGACACCCGTTGTTAAGTTTTTTTAAATATTGTTTGTTGCCCTGAAAATGCTTAAATATAGCGAAACATTGACAATTTATATTTTTGATATTTTTTAGGTATGTTTGTGGTAATTTATTTTATTTGAATCCAACAATTGCATTCTAAATTCCCATTAGTACACACAACCGCTTCCATTTGCTTCTTGAAACTGTTCTTCAATTTCTTCATAAACTGTTTCAATTACGTCGTCCTTGTAGTTTGATGCCGAAATGTATACTCGGATAATTGCTATGTTGGTCGGTTTTGTTAATATCATCCGTTCTGTTTTCTGTTATATTTTAATAGTTCTTCCTGAATGATGTTGAACGAGGATTATGGCTACTCCTCGTAGATGTTCATTGCATCCTAGTACATGAGTCTATAATCTTTGTTCATGGAACGTCATTCGTTTAGTCCTAGGATGTTGATTATATAAGTCTTTATTTCTTTGAGTACATCTCATAGCATTCTCCGCACATTCCAAGTTACAATTGAGGGTCACATTCACCATCTGCGCATTCCTTTAATTAAGTGTGCTTTGTAATTTGTGTTTTTTCTATTAGGTAAGGCCCAGATGTTGGAAGCAAGTATTTATGCAATTAAGTTTTTATCAGTCATCCAATCAAGCATCAAATTTCTAGCTCAGAAAGCCCATATTTCCAATTGCTGACTGTTTGTCACAAGAACAAATCTTGGCATTAAAAGCAGCTTTTTTGAATTTAGGTGACACAAGAAACCCCACTGCTACGTTATACTCGTTATTGCCTGCGTAGTATAATATCCACCATCTGTGATGTTAAGGTCTCCAATTCCAAAAACAATGTGTTTCAGCGTAACCAAGAATATCAATCTTCAATTAAACTCATTCCATTCTAAATATTTCCAAAGTACCACTCAGTCGCATTTTCCTAACTTTCCACGTTCTAGTATTTATTTGACAATGTCTTGAGTAATTAGAATTCAGAAGATTTCGTCTGGAATTGTTTTGAAAGTTGCTACAGAGCCGGCACCAGCAACATCTTGTTCCTATTCATGCTGTTAACTTTGTCTTCAATATCAGACATTATATAATAGAAATCAATGGCTAGAATATTTAGAACTACCACTAGATACTCTGACCGTTAAAAACCTGTGATGTTTGCCCAGATGTTTGCCAAAATAAAGTCACTTTCAGATACTAAAGTTTTCCCTCTCAATCAAGTAGCCCTTGAATCTGTCAACATCCTCAAAGGGACCTCGAAAAGCTGACACTAGCCGTTATATTGCAAATAATCCGTTTGTTGTGGAATGCGATGGATCTGACGCCGCCGTCTCTGCTACGTTCAATCAGGTAGGCAGGCCAGTCGCCTTTATGTCAAGAAGTCTTTCTGCCAGTGAATTGCATTATCCAGCGATTGAAAAACAATCATAGAAGTGGTTAGAAAATCGAATCACTTGCTTTCTAGAATGAATTACAAGTTAGTAACAGATCAGAGATCAGTAACATTGATGTTAGTTAATCGCAAGCGTACAATAATCAAGAGCAATAAGATGCAAGGATGGCGTGTTGAACTCGCAACGTTCTCTTACTCGATTGAATATCGACCCGCAAATTAAATGGTAGCTTCGGCTGCACTTATACTAGCTAATTGTCCCAAATTTCTGTATAAACATCTTTGGCGGAGATACATGTTTGTCTATGCCCAGTTGTGCTACGTCGTTTTGTTCGTGGAAACAAGAATGATGCTTATGTAGATGAGGTCAAGTTGACAGAAACTAACCCCTTGTATGCACATGTTCGCTATCCAGATGGCCGGCAATCAACGGTATTTCTTCGGGACCTTGCATGATGTCCACACGGCAACCTTCCTTTCCAATCAGCTCATCAACCCACTCCTTCAGAGCAGCTCGCCTTCACAACCAATTCATCACAGCAGGAGCTTCGGCCTTGCACTTTGAATACCGAAGTGCCCTTGGCGAGAGTTACCTTTTTCGGTGATAAACTGGTGGCGGCCTCTCCTATGCGCAGATCAACGAGACAGATGACTTCCATCAGATACCAGCCTTGATCTCAAGGATGGAAAAATGAACTATATTGAATAATTGCTTAGTCATTGGGATTGTAGTTGTATTGTTTGCTTTTTCAGTTATCTAAGTTACGTTTACGTGTACGTTAATATTATTTGTTGTGAAGTGCAAATGATCCACACCTTTCTCTTTTCTCTGTGCAGCATGTTTCTTATTTGATTAAAGCCAATGTTTTGAATTTGGTATAGAAGCAGATTGCCACCGACGACAGACTTGGAAATTGCGAGGAACAGCTAAAACAATAAGGAAATATGGAAAGAGACAAGTATGTAGGCCAGAGAAGAAAAAAGACAAAACTGAGAGCAGGAAAAACTTTGCAGAGTAGATGAAGAACAATTCGATGTCAGAAATTGCCCAAAAGACGAGTGTCAAAGCCATAATTATTAAGAAGATAAACGAGCAAATCGGTATCACTAGGACAACAACTCAGTATCATAATAAGGATAAAGCTAAAGCCTATGTGAATGTGTTGCCTGAGATCTTGCGTCTGCCGCACAACAAAATAAGAGATAAAGAAATGAAAGCTGAAAGATTCAATTACGAAAGAGAAATCTGTGTAAACTGCGAAGGCAAGAAAACTAGCTGCTGCTCTGGATTAACAAGGCCAAAATTCCAACCAGCAATAGATAACCTCTGAAAAGGAAAGGCGGCTGGAGCGATCGTTATAACAACAAGCATGACCTTCCACATTGGCCTGAAGATAAAAAGCACCCTATCGGAAATTATCAATAGGACTAACAGATACACACTAGAAGAAAGCTGTAATTCCAGTCCCAAAGAAATTACAAGACAGCTGGGAAATGGAGAGCTAGAGACCAGTAAGCTAAAACAGCTATGTTGCAAAGCTTATGAAAATGATGAATAGAGAGAGGACAGACAGACACACAGAAGCTGACATTGCCAGGTATAATGAACTCAACCCTCGGTGGCTGGAACTGGTTCAGTAAGCTTTCAAAAGAACTTTTATCGCTACCTACAATTTATCTAGGGCATAGGACGGTATATAAATAGATGCCCTTATGGTAAAGATATTCAGAAACAAAATATCTAGGTGCATGATTGCATGGATTAAAAGCTTCCCTCTTAGACAGGAATGCAAGAGTTAGTAATAGGAATTAGCAAAGCGCTTATAGATTTTATCAAGAAAGGCTTCCTCAGGGCAGTGCCTCATCGATCGGGACTCAAACATTATCCAAAACAATACAAAATGCGGCATTCACAATATCAACATGATGCACTCCACAAACAAACACTGATCTCTTTCACCATGGGACGAATGTTCTTAAATACACAAACACTCGCCGAATAAAATAAATCAAACCATCCCAATAAATATCATCTTGCAACATCGAAAAAAACAAATTTGAACAGATATCATAACCAAGAATAAACACCTACTTCCACAAAAACTAGTTGATAATACCTACAAACAATTTATGCAAACGTAGTCTCAGCTCCAATTCAACGTCTTATGATCCAATTGTCAACATTCTTCCTCCTATCATTAGTAAACAACAACACCAAACTCTACTTGTAGATGTACTCAGCGATTCTTGTTATTTACTTTACCAGTTCCAGAAAAAAATTAATCCCAATATAGCTAACATATGGCCATTAGGCAAGCAATCGCCCCACAACACATTACACATATTTAACTGTCCAAATCACCCGACACACTTTTTACAAAGGGTAGTCCTCCCAGTGTGGGTTATGAATTTGAATACGTCTGATGGATTTGACCACAGGTGAGAGACAATTAAGTGTGTAGGATGATGTCGACAGTCAAATATGTGTAATGTGTTGAGGGGCGATTGCTTGTATGTATGGACATACATAAGCTGTATTGAGATTTATTTTGTTTTGGGAATTGGTTGAGTAAATGACAAGAGTCGATGAGTAGTGGTGCAAGTGATGTTATGTGTGGCCTCGAGAGGTTTTGTTCCTGTTTACTAATGCTAGCAGGAAGAGTGTTGATAATTAGATTATGGATAAGACCTTGAATTGTATCTGAAACTATCTTTGTATGAATTGTTTTGAGTGTTTATTTTTATGTATTATCATCTAGGTCAAGTGCTGTTTTTGGTGGAAGTGGGTGTTTATATGCTTTGTTAGGATATTCTGTTTAAGTTTGTGTTTAGGGTGTGTGTATTGAGATATTACAAAAGGTAGGGCTTACATAAACTACAACAAAACTGATAACGATATTTTCTCTGATGGGTCAGCGGAGAAAGAAATGTTCAACGGAGGAGCAGATATCAGAATAGAAAACAATGGTGAGATATGTCTTGAGTTCTGATGGTGTCGTAAATCGCCACAACTCTGTTTATTAGACTGAGCATAACGAATATCACGTATATACGCCACCAAGTGGATCAAAGTGGAATCATAGAATGGGATCGTATGTATATCTGCTGCAACTAATCGATAATTCTTTAAAAAAACAGTGAACCGTAAAAGATACCAGGCAATGTTAAATAGAAATTAGCACTCATTGTGTTCCCAGAATAGGTAGTTTGATACCCAATTGGATTCCTGCCTACTGCTATCGGCTAGAATTTGTGGAGTATTTGATTGTTACATTTTCCTAAAAGATGTATTGGTCCAGAGGAAAATCTCCGATTGCCAAACCTCACCCACTGTGTACATAAACGATATTGTATATAAAACGTATGTTGCAACAATTTCTGATATCAGTCCACGAATTATTGATGCCTTGCACGGTAACTCTCTAAATGTGTCAGAAAGCATGTCGGAAAGCACTTTAAGTAAATAATTCATTTGTGTGTACAAAAAGGAGAAAGACAATTGGAAAGATGTCATATATGTGAGTACATTATAAATTTTGTTTTTAATTTTGATGTATAATTACATAGATATATTGTCAATATTTGGTAGTTTTGAGTGAGGATTCAAATTGGAACAGATAATACATAAAATACTAACTTTAATATTGAATAGATATTTTCTCAATTTTTTAAAGCATAAATAATGATAAACACAATTTTTTTGCATATTATTCAAAGTTCGCACAAGATTCCTATTCTATGCTCCCAACCACGACAAATTCTTCTTCTAATTCAATTTCGGAGTACTACATAGATATCCTCTTATAATAAAGTAGCACTTTTTAAATTTCGTGCAAATAATTATCATTAATCATAAAGAAATGTTTCACTGTTGATAAATACAGATATTGGTTGCAATTATTATTGCCCAAGATTGTACCTGAAAGTCAGATACGCCAATTAATTTATCAAAATGATCATGTTTCCAATGAAGCAGCCATCTGTTTATGTGGAGCAAACCCATACTCGTTATCTCTAATTATTTTCTGTAAACATTTATTTGTGCATTGTAATTGTGCAAGGTAATGTTTAAATTTAAAATAGTTGCTTTTGAAACAGCATTGAACAGCATCTAGTGTGAGAATTGGAATATTCACAAAACATGCAACAACAAAATGTCATGCACTACTTACAAAAATGAATATTCCCCTCTGATACCGTGAATGATAATTTTATTCAAACGTAATTTCAGAGAACATTACTTGTCTGCAATATTAATATAAGATAGTTGATACTCAAGTTCACATACGACTTTTCAGTCTGAATCGTCAAATTATCGTTCAAAGTTGGACATGTTTATGTGTGTATGTTCAAAGTTTGACTGCATCATCATCTGCTGCCAAAACAAAAACAATCAGTTAGCTCTCTCTGTCCGCGAGATAAACTGTTTCCATGGGTCCAAAGGACAATTTTAAGCTACATCAGACTTAGAAATCCATGTGTTTTTTGTGATGATAAAAACGATCGACTCATCTATAATATCTCTAAGATATTAAAAAAATAAAAACTTTTATTAAATAATCAAACAAACATACCTGGACAGTCTTTAAGGTCGCTGCATTGTTCGTCATCTATGATACTTCCTACACAAGTTGTGCCACCTTGTTTAGGAGCAGGATTGGTACAGCTTCGTCTTCGACTTTTCATCGCATGAATTCCACAAGTAATTGAGCAAGAAGACCAGACAGACCATTCGTTCCAACCGCCATCGACTAAAGAAGTAAATAGTAACAGGTTGTTCCCATAATACGTTAATTTTAAAATTACATTTTATTTATTTTCAAATATACATACATATATCCGTTAAAATTATAAATAAAAACAACCGATAAGCAAGAAACAAATAAATTTCACAATAATATAACAGCAGTTAAATAAATGTCCTTCTAGATGTGCAAACATATCTCAGTGCAGATAATTAGATAGTTCTGCCAATAAAATTAAACGTAAATTTCTCAAGCGACTGTTCCGTTTAATATCATTCTTAGTTTTATTACTGCACCACCTCTCTCTATTTAACTCCGTACTCGTGTTCCTTCAATTTCATGCTTATGTTAAAAACCGTAAGTTATGTATCTTGAAAAATGTTATTTTTTCACATCTCTTGTAACTTTTGCAAATCTGTATACATAGGTATGTATGTATACATAGGACTTTTCTATCTAGATTAAAGTACATCGTTCTCAACCTTGTAGCCTTTTTTCAACATTTTGCCAACATTTGTAACTCCCCTTTCACTTTAAACACCATTTCCTTTAGAACTCATTCATCAGGGTTTAGTGATTCTCTTCAAAGGAGAGCCGCTGAGAAAACTTTCATAAAACATTTTAACCCATCAATTAATGTTACTTTTACTCAGTAATCGCTTTCAATTATTTTATGTTTATTTTTTCTTGATCTATATCTTACCTACCTATTACTTTTAGATTTGTTGACTTGATATATAGATTTATTGATAGTATAAAAGCCTTTTTGGGAGATACATAATTAACTTTATATGTCTGATGTTTTATCTACTTTTATTACTACTATATCAGACGGTGACGAACATTAAATAGTTTCCTGGATGACTAAATTGTGTACAATTTTGCTGGCCTTGTGAACGCTCTTAGAAACAATCATTATGTTTTTGCATTTTTCTAATTTTAAATCGTACTACGATTTTATTGTCAAACCTTCATAAACAGAATTCTCTATGCTGTATTTTTTTAGTCTACGGATATTGCTTTATTTATAAATTTAATATATAACATTTCTCTGATATTTTCACTTTTCTCATTAACTTCTAATTATTTTAAATTCCACTGAATTAATTTAGGAAGCAAACATAAATTTAGCTGAGATATACTTTTTTGTTCTATACCAGATAATAGCTTCACTTTCTCGCACATAGATCAATCTGTGAGCATCCGTGCGGGTGTTCCTTTGGCTTGCCCTTCAGTTTCATGCTTATGTTCAAACCGTAAGTTATGTTTCTTAAAAAATGTTATTTACCACATCTGTTGTAACTTTTGCAAATCTGTATACATTGGACATTGGTGAAACCCATAGAAAATCTTTCTAAACATTGCAACCTTGTGTGTGAACATTTCTCAACATTCATAACTATAGATTTCTTTCATCAGGGTTTAGTGGTTCTCTTCAAAGGAAAGCCGCTGAGAAAACTTTCATAAAACAATTTAACTCATCAATTAATGTTAATTTTACTTAGTAATTACTTTCTATTACTTCATGTTTTTTTCTTGATCTATGTCTTGCCTACCTATTACTTTTTGAATTGTCGACTTCATATTTAAATTTATTCATTGTTAAATATATTGATAAAGCCTTTGGCGAAATATCTATTTAACATTTTATTTTTGATCTTTTGTCTAATTTTATTTTACATTATATTATCCAAGATCATTGTGACTAACATTAAATCTACTCAGAAGTAGAAATTTAATGATTTGATCATAATTTACATAAATGTTGCAAAGTTCATATTTTATGTCATGCCACACCCCAATGACGAATCCTAGCTGTCACACCCCATGACAAATCCTGGCTGTCACACCCCAATGACGACGTGTCTTACCTCTAAAGCTTTCGCGAAGACCTCGTTGACTGTGGCGGAGTGAATTCCTGAATAATCATTGAAAACATCCGCCAGTGAATGAAGTTTGTTAGTAGCCTGGTAAATTTTGTAGCAGTCCTAAAGAAGTCAACAAAATCGGAAATAGGACGAAAACACAGTTAATGAAAAACAAAGCTGCACCTAAGTTCCAAAAAATTTATTCATTACCAACACCATCTGTGTCATCTTCAGCGATAAACAAGTCAAGAATTAATCCATTTAGGAGTGTGATCTTTAATACCAGACTTGCGATGTTTAAAAACTACATTAACAAATTTACATTTAGCTTTAAAAACTTTTTAAAGAAAAGTTTTAACACTTTCAGAGGTATTAGAAATAGTTTTAACTGTTGGGTGACTACCATAACCATTCTTAGATAAAAATGTACATAAGATGGATTGCAAAGAACTCATTGAACAGCCATTAGAAGATAAAAAAACTAAATCAAGATGAAAAATATCCCAATTAGAAGCAATCCGAAAAATCCTATGGACTAAACATTTAAATTAAAAAAGGCTTTGCATTTTAATGGAGCAATAGCCACAAAATTAAGAAAAAGACCAGTGAAAGTTGGTTTCCTGTATGCACTAAGAATGAAAGAATCATTGAGAGATTGAACATCCAAAAAAGGAAGGATACAATTCGGAGAGAGTTCCATGCTCAAATTAATATTGCTATTAACAGAATTAATATGCTCTAAAAAAGAGTGAAGATAATTTTCATTATCAAACAAACAACAAATCGACATATCTTAAATATATAACAGAATTACAGGTACTTTTAAGGAAGCAATTGTTTTCTAGAAAACTCATGAAAACATTAACAAGAGGGAGAATCCATGGTAACGACATCACACTGTCTGTATCACTTCTTGTCAACATTTTACGAAAAATATGTCCAGGAAATGGAGGAATATTATTGGAATTATATTCAAAATCAGCAGCCCTTGACTTACTAATGTCATTTACCCCCGTTTTACCCTGACTTTCCAAGTCTACTCGTAAACCATAAATGAAGCAAAAAGAGTTTCGCCTCATTATCTAACCATAATTGTTGAAATTATGTTTTCTTTTTTTGCTGATATTGCTTTAATCAAGAAAAATAAATATTAACGCCATATTAGTTGGACAGTTAAAATGATACAATCTTCAAAGGTGAATAATGTATTTTTTAAACAGAAAACGGAATATACAAAAACAACTATATTAAACACAATTTCAAATAGCCCTGACTCTAAAATAACACTGGATACCCCGACTTGCTATGAACCCTGTCTCTAGTTTGATCTAAAGCAATATTGGTAAATAAACAGGAAGCATCAAAGCAAGTTGGCAGTGAGCAGTGCCAATCACAGACACCACAGGACGCAATTTTAGTCTACATTGTGCAGATGCAAACATTGTCCCTCTGCCCTGAAGATGACGCACACAACATGGTGTCGAAGCATGTTGGTAGCAAATGAAGGATTCGCAACTTATGTGCAGCTAAATCACCAAAAACTGCCATGATGATGCAAGCAGAGGGTGGAGCTGAATTGCCAGGAGGCGCACCTACCTGAAGAGTGGCTCTTCTACGCTGAAGTCTTTTGGCCAGGCGCTGCAGATCGGGCACTCTTTTGAGACAGTCCTCGTACAGGGTCTGACGGAGAGAGGTGTTCTCCACCAGGGCCTCTGTCAAGTTCAAGCGCTCCTCTGATGGCGTCAGCAAAAAATAATAAAATAAAATGAACACTGCATAAGGATGCAAGAAATTATTGAAGACTTTATATTTTGATTTCTATGGACGACTTTTTGAATGTCAGCCGTTCACGATAGAGTGACTTTGCGACTTACCAATCTGACGAATGTCGATCAAAGGCTGCTTGACCCACTGGCTGAGTAGGCGTTGTCCTTGTGGCGTACGACAGTTATTCAGCAGACCATAGACACTCTGATATCGATTGTCTGTGAAAACAAGTATCATTTAATCAATTTGTTCTTCATTCTTTATATCAATAAGAAAAGATGGACAGGCCAGAATGATAGACAACCGATGGCTCGAACAGAAGGAACGGCAGACCAAATGTTAGATGGGAAGATTCTCTAACAGTCAAGTACAGTGTGGGAAGATCCTCTAACAGTCAAGTACAGTGTTATATGGAAAAGAAAAGCGCAAAATCGAGAGATATGGAGGCAGAAAGACGACCTGCAGCCTTTGGCCCCATGCCAACGACTGAACAACAAAGCAAGCAACTTTCAATCTTGACAAGTTCAAAATAAATTCAGGAATACTACATAGATATCTAAACTTGAAAAATCAATAAAAACATTCAATTATTAAAAAGATGTCTCTGGATATATTATCAGAGAATATGTAATCTTTTTCTGAGTCTTATAATAAAGTGACGATTAAACTTTCACTGTTCTTCATCAATAAGTACCACACAAATCCTCACACTAATTCATTTTGTAACTTACGCGGTGAGTCAAAAGTCTGCGTTATTTTCAGTAAAAAGTAATTTATTATCATGTACATTACTTGTAAGTAGTATTGTATCATATTTTAAAATAAATAACACTTTTTAAATGTTATTTATATAAAAATTATGATAAAATACAATACTACTCACAAGTAATGGTGTATACAATATTTAATTTACTAAAAATATCGCAATTTTCTGACCCCACCGACCTCGCTGTCCTCCTGCATCACAGAGACAGCAGGGAGGAACCCTGAGGATGAGAGGCTTACTGTCAGTCGTGTCAGGCATCAAGTTGAGCGCCTTGATAGCGCCGCTGTCCAGTCGCACATAATTTTCCAGGTTGAATCGCGACAGCGAGAAGGTGCTGAAGTTGCACTCGTCCTGAGTCAACTAAAACGCAAATGGAATAGTGAGTGACCTTGACCTACAAAAACAAACACTGCATACTAAATAAACTATTTCCTCAGCCATTGTTTGGTGGGGCACAGTTGCCATAAATGACACCCTAACAAAAAGTTGTAATTTCATTTGCGAGTAATATGAATAAGTAGTATGTTTTTATCAAAGTATTTCTGTTATTTTATCATTACTCTTAAACACATAAAATTGGCCAGGACCTGCTTTGACAGCGTGCGTGCCCTTTAATAAAAAACAGGCTTCCAAGTACTTTTTATCAATAGCTTCTTCTTTTTTCTTCTTATGCAAAATTGGCAAATTTTCTTCACTTCTATGCTTTGATATGAAATATACGAACATTTTATATT
>JAUYWI010076953.1:0-13654 GCA_034780595.1 Parotoplana pacifica
TCAACCACTACCCTAACGTGGTGTTCAACTTTGAACTAAATAGAGATAAGAAATTAATGCTTTTGGCTTTCAATTCCAATTGTAATAGTTTATAACCGATTTCGATCCCTAAGCACTAAAATATATATTAAATGATTGACAATTTAGAAATTTAGTTCTTTTGAATTCTATGCGTTTGGATAGACAGGTAAAGATTTCCCTTGTATGTCCCAGACGTTGTAATAATCACCTACTATAGAGAAAATGGTTGATTTCTCTGATTTTAACAATCAAAAACAGCAAAGCAGTTTCATATAAAAACAAACGTAAGTTTGCATATTCTTCGCCACTTAATCTGAAACAATCAAAAACGGAATATATGTGACTAAACTCGTAGGAATAAAAAAATTCATGTGAGATACACTCTTTATCTGCTTTGAACAGATACTTTTGTTTATTTAAACTCAAAAGCCAAATTATCTGTTCAGAGCTTGCAGAGTTTATCTCACCTAAAAATACTACGAAGTTATCATATAAGTTTTGTTTATACATTAGAATATTGAGTACAAATTACTTTTTATCTAAAAGACAGAAATGGACATTGAAAATTAATGCTAATTGATGTTCGAATACTTATTCCAGTGTTCACCATTTACAACTTAATTTCAAAAACTTAATGCTACCAATAAATATCATTTTTGAAACTCTACAATCTTTGATTCAGTAGTCGGTTCCATTAACCTTCAATAGCCGAAAGGGGGTTAAAGATATCCATTTTTTCAAATAATTAAAAAACGGTTCAATTAATATTGCAGAAATTTGGACTCACCACACCTTTATTTCACATATTTTGGTTTGATGCCCCTGAAATCACTTGACGTCTTACTGAAAAATCATGGACCTATTTTTAAAAAATATACTTGAAAAAAATCAATTGTCAAATCAAATATTAAGCAAATTGATTAATATTTCAGAGATATGTGCATATAATCCGGGTTTTAAATATATTGATTCATATACTTGTCCAAATTTTGACAGCCAATGATTTTGGAACCAATGCGTTTAAAATGATTTTTTCTAAAAATTTTGTTAATATAATCATTCCAAAACCAGTAGAAATGCCTTAGAAACCAACAATCTAACATTTACAGATGATAGAAATATTTTAGAAATGAACAAAATAATAAAGACATTCTTTAAAAACATAATTATTTGTTGTCAACATGTTTCGCCATCACTTGTAGCATTTCAAGACAATTATTAAAGAAAAGATATTTTTTGATTTATACGCCAATAAATATAAACAATATTACAACAAAAAAAGAACAAAAAAGTGTATATTTTAAGTGTTAAAATTGAAGCTATAGTCTGTACACTTTCAGAAATGCTAAAATATAAGAATATATGAATATTAGACAACCTGTCAAATAAGTAATTGAATGAAAAGGATTGTACTTTATAAACTGGTATACTCTTTGTTTCAGGAAGCACAGGTACTGGTTTCTACAACTATTAATAATGATGATACTAATTATGTTTATCATTGATAGCATAGAAATAATGGAGATACAGTTAGGTACTGAAGGTATAATATCTTTTCTATGCTTCCAGATACTCCTGTTCTATCTATTTATAAAACGCTTTCACTTTGTGGAACAGCATATTGGCCCCTATCTTTGTCACCCCGTTTTCATGTCAATGTATCTTTCCAAAGTACATATCTACCAAATTTCAACCTAGTAAATCAACGGAAGTATGAAATGCTATGGACTAGGTAGTAGCCACTCCTACCCTCTATCCCCGCCATTGCAAAAAGGGGTACGAAGGGTTAAATTAATGTTCATAATGTTAATATATGATCCATAAATTAAAAAACACATTAAATCATCATAATTCACCTATCGCAGTAAAGCAATTGTTTATGAATAAGTGATAGATCTATCCAATTATGTGAATTTAGATGAGCAATGCTCAGCTACTTTGAAAATTGTGTCAGTTTTTTGTGGTGCAATATTGACTTTCAAAGAAACAGTTTCTAAAAGAAAGTTGATGAAATAAAAGTTAAGCATGCAAGTCGTTTTAGATTTAACCTACCATTGGCCGTATTTATTTTTAAAATTAAGGTTTATCTATTTTTTGGACAAACAAAAATAGATATTTATTTCCTAAAATCACTTAAATTACTCTAAAATCCAAATGAAACATCTCTAACTCAAATTTGAGATTTAGAATTACGAAAAATTTAGAAATAATATAATAGAAGATTGGATGCCTCACTTTCATAGTTGTTAGTTTATGAGGCCCAACATACTGGCCGTCTGCAAAAATAGATTTTTAGTGAAAGTAATTTTCAGGATCAGTTACAAAAATGTTTAATAAATATAGGAAGCTTCCTTTATTAAACATTTTTGTAACAGTGATGGTGGCAATTTGAATACTTCTTTAGCTAATAACGGTGCTTCTTTATTCTTGAAACTTTTAAAAAATTTCCAGATGTATGTACAATTTAGAGAAGAACAGGCTGGCTTTCGCAATGGACGCTCCTGCAATAATCAGATATTCACACTCCGGAATACCATTGAAAATTGCTTAGAATTCAACCATCCATTGTTGTAAATTATTTTCATTGACTTAAAAAAACTTGTTATTGTGTAGACCGTGATTGACTATGGTACATTCTCAGATTATATGGTATACCTCAGACTTATGTGAACATCTTTAAGAATATATATCTAAACTACAATAGTTGCATCAAAATGGATGAAGGAAAGACTGATTTCTTTGATATAACTACTGATGTCGCCAAGACTGAATACTGTTACCAATCTTGTTCTTATCAACGATGAAATATTACAGAGCACAAACTTAAGAAAGCTGTTGGAGATTTTCGCAGAATGAAGGTTAAAAAGCTTGCTGACCATATCCTGACAACCTAAAACTGCTATGAATGCTATGCGATGAACACCATCAATTCCCAGACGTAAAAGAGGAAGACCCAAAGGCACTTGGCGAAGGACTTTGCTGAATGATACGGGTCGTACAGTTGAGCAACTGGAGATTTTGGCTGGTGATTGAAGAGATTGGCGTGCATTTGCTGCCTAATGTGCCTTCAGGCACGGGAGAAAGTAAGTCTACTTAGAAACTGGGAACGTCAATATTGCACAACAACAGTATAAGTATAATCGAGTTTAGAGTGCGCGTACTAAAAAATTGGCGCAATTTTGAAAGTAGCTAAGCATTGCTATATCTAAATTTCCATAATTGGATAGATCTATTATCGATTAATAAACAATTGCTGTACTGCGACTGGTGAATTTGATATATTAATGCCTTTTTACAAATTTATGGATCATATATTAACATTATGAACATTAATTTAACCCTTTGTACCCCTTTTTGCATATGGCGGAGATAAGGGATAGGGGTGGTATCATACTTCCGTTGATTTATTAGGTTGAAATTTGGTAGATATGTACTTTAGAAAGATACATTGACTAAAGGAGCTGACTAAAATAGGGGCCAATAACATCATATCTGTCTTTATACCGTTCCACAAAGTGAAAGCGTCTATTTATAAATAGATAGAACATGATTATCTGTATTATTTCTATGCTATCAATGAAAAACATATATTAGTATCATCATTATTAATTGTTATAGAAACCAGTACCTATGCTTCCTGAAGCAAAAAGTATACTAGTTTATACAGTACAATCATTTTCATTCAATGACTTATTTGATAGGTTGTCTAATATTCATACTATTTTATTGTTTTTGGAAAATATACAATTAAATTCTTAAATTTTTGCACTTCTGAAAGTGTACAGACTACAGCTTCAATTTTAACACTTGAACTAGAACATTTTTGAAAGAGAAAGCTGTATCGACTTTCAATTCTGTAAATTTAAAAAAACTTGTGTTATCAGATTGTAAACAAATCTTAGCACACCAAAATCAGGCAACTAATTGGCAATAAGTATAAAACATTCATAATACATTCTATTTAATCATTGTGCACAGCAAATCAATTATATTTATTCCGATCGCACCTTCCTGCTTGCAGCATTTAAAAAAAGTTCAAATAAAATAAAATAAAATTGATCTGCTGTGCACAATGAATAAATAGAATGTATTATGAATGTGTGTATTTTTACTTAATACCAATTATTTGTTTGAGTTTGTTAACATTTTTTCAATCTAATACAGTAAAAATATTCGAAATTTAAAGAACGTAAAATCGATAGGACTTTCTGTTTTAAAATTGTTATTTTTAGACAGTTCTTTGGTTTTCTCTTTGGATACTAAATTTATTATTGACTAATTGTATTCCATGCTAAATATTGGTATAAAATGTGTTTGCAATATATCTGTAAAACATCATATTTCTGTATTTACTTCTGTCATAAATATTTTTGACGAATTTTATGTCCTTCAGATTTTATTTATGAAAATATTCTATTGTTGGATGATTGAAGTCATATTCTTAAAGTATACCGAAATAGTTTTTATTTATCTGTATCAAATATAGGACATTTTGAACAGATTTTGCTTCTATTAAAAATTAAAAATCACAAATTAAGAAGTTTGCCTTAAATTTTTTTAGCATTTCAATTCGTTAGAGTGCAATTATTAGTAGATTATCCTAATTATCGAAAATTTTATTATTATTTCCAAGCTGTCAATAACATTTTAGCATATCCATTTTTAACTATTTTTAACGTGTAGACAGACTCTTAAACTGTTCATTAGTAATACTCCGAAATTTACTAACAGTAGCTGCATGTTTAACTGCTTCAGGATATTAATTTTATATAGTTACTATCTCCCATCACCTGAAGAATTTAAAGATGTAGTTATTGTTCTTTTTCGTTTGATTTATTTTGTTTTTTCCTTTGTCCTGACCTAACTATTATAAATCAAATAGATTTTATTTGATTGCATATTTTTTAATGAAATTCTGTTTCGTTTTCAATCAAACTGGAAACGGTATTCTCATACAAACAATTTACTTGTGTCATTTATTTCTATATATGTACGTATATATAATAAATTTATATATTTATGTTTAGGTTTATTACAATGCAGGAAGATATATTCGATCCAAAATTTATTTATCTATTAAACTGTCCGAATTTACCATGTTCTTATGCTACTAAGTGGCTGCCTAAGTTTCTTAGTCACTTATTATTAAACCACGAGGCGGTATCCCAAATTGATATCTATAGCTGTTCCATCTGTCATCTCAAGTCAACGCACGTCCAATTGCTTTCGGATCATATTACTTGTGAACATGCTCAAGAAGTATGTGATTTCTATCTATTAGATATCTATGTTACAATATGTATTTTTAATAAATTAGGAATTTTGTTTAAAAAACAATTCTGGGTCTTAGCTAGCTGATAATAGTGGTTAATAGTCAATGATTTAATTTTGACAAAAATATCCTTTTATTTTACTAATCAATAGATTAGTAAAATAAAAGGATATATTTAGTCTTAATGAAATGTTCAACATTGCTTAGGCTTGTCCAAAAAATATTTATATGGAATTAAATAAAAATCGTAATTACACATTCGTATTAAAATAATAGTTATTTTGCGTTACATTTACCAAATATTAATTATTACAAATTATGACACTAGTATTGATTTGTTTATAAAAAGATACTAAAGGTTTCAAAGATAGGTAGCTTTTGATTTTTTTCTTTAGTAATATAGTTTTAGTCAGAAATAAGTTAACCTGTGGAAGATAACGTTTTTACTATTACCTCGTAGATAACAAGGGGGTATACTTTCCCTGGGTTGATATTTGGTACATATAGGACTGGAAAAAGTATTGGAAAGAAAAAAACAATTTGAAAAAATCATTAGCCGGCGAATAAGCTAGTGGCCGATTTTGATGTGAACTGTAAAACTTCCAACATCATTTACTGTGATTTGTTAAAATTGTAATTTTATATTATTTATTATTTAAGTTATAGGTGCTTACGTACCTGTTTTATAGTCATGTGGATTCTAAGCATTTATTGAAATTCTACTATACTGCAGAGCATTAGATAATATGTTGATATACTGCAGTGAAGAATATTAGACAAACATCCATCTTAGTAGACATTCCTAGGCTCGAGTATTGTAATACTCAGAGTTGTATTTGAATAAATTGGCCCACAACTAATAAATCTACCATAATTAAATTAAATTGATTTATCACCAAACTTATAATGATAGATTTTGTAATAATTGTCAAATTGTTGCATAACATTCTATCACTTATAATACTATCAATTTCCCCAGAATATTAAGTATTTCAATCAACAGATTTAGTAATACTATTTCTGATAGACTTACAAAAACTGCATTAATGTAGTTGTTCCTAATAACATCTTATAATAACCACAATTATGATATTTTTTGGTATTATTTGTCATATTGTTTCTTCAATCAACCATGGCCATTACATTTCTTATAGTATAAAGAATATGTATTGTTGGTATAAATGTAATGATTCCATCATCTCAAAATTTGATTTTGATCTACCTTCTAATTCAACTAGTGCTTATTTAGCCTTTTACATTTTGAATAATAACTACATAGATTATGGGAAGAGTGACGGTTGTGTACACATAAAACTGGTTAAAACTCACCACTGAGAGTCGTAAGTCCCGCACCAAGTTTCTTGTTATTGTTTCGCATTTTAACTATTTTACATTTTTCATTTCTGACCGGATTGTTTCATGGATTTTGGATAGTACTTTCAATCACCAAGCTTGACTGACCATCTTATCATGCTTCAAATTGGGTGTAGAACAAGATGAACATGATTACGTAGTTTTTTTATTTGTTGAAGCCATATATTTTACACACTCATTTCTATGATTTAGTACTGTCGAAGGCTTTCAAGATTTTAACATATATATTATTCTTTAATTTTGTATGTTTGCTGGTAAAGATTTCATTCTACAATTGTTTATTTATGTAGGATCTTTGTTTGGCAAAATTTAGGTAACTATTCAGTTACAGATAAAAAACGATATTATTACTTATGTGTACATAACCTTATTATACAGTTGAAATTTAAATAAGCAATTATTGTTCATTAATTTATTTTAGGCAAATGTGGAATTATTACACACGGCCAGCATGACTATTTCAAAAAATATTTTGTCAAAAGAACAAACCGGAAGTTGTGTTCAGCCTTTGTTGATAGATTCATACACCAACACTAAAACTTTTGAAAAAATATCTGTTTCAACAGATACCGAAGATTTGAGTGCTGAACTTGTATCCCATACCATTCAACCACTAGTATCGAATGAATCTGAGAATAGCATACATATCGATCATGTTGCCGAAGAGTCATCTCTTGGTATAACACTGCCTCCAGGAATTGATAATTCTTATATTAAAACTGTTTATAAGAAGTTAGACATAAAGCAATTATGGAAAGGAAATTTATCCAAAAATATTAAAAAAATGGCTAAGAAGTTTCTATTGGAATTTCTAAGATTGGCCCTTCTATTAAAAATTGAAGCGATCAGCTTACCTAAACTAGCCAAGATTGTGGTTTTGTTTTTAACCGATTTGGAAAAAGATGAAAAGCAATTAGAAAATTTTACAAATGATTGTTTTCAACAGTTTTTTAATATATTCTGGACAAAAGTTGGAAAACACGTAAGTATATTGCATTACATTCTTTTATCAAATAATCTGTTACATTACTTAAGGATACAAAAAGTGATCGATTGGAAAAGATTATATAGGGATGACATGCATATTTGTCCCTAGGCATGGCTAGATGTTTTTGATCCTTTTTTTTTTAAAACGAATTCATTAAATCACTAAAACAAGTTTTAATAAAGTAGGACCGGTGGCTAAGATCACCAAGTTGGTAAATCATACCTTTTCTCCAACGATTACAATTTTATTCAATCCTCGTTTCAATTTCATTCAATCGTTCTTTCAACTTTAGCCAAAATGAGTTTAATAATGCTACTGACTTCTATGCAAAATAGTATTGTTTCATAATTTACTGGATGTCAGTGCTATTTTGTGTTCTATGAAGAGGATTTAACACATTTTTAAATTAAAGATGGTTGAATATATCTTATGTTTGTGTTTATAAGGTCTAGGTAAAGCAAAAACTTTAAAAAATGATGAACATCTTTAAAGGTGAACAGTAATTTTATGTGTATTAAATACGGATAATTGTCATATAAACGATAGGATTATTTATATTTCTTATATTTCCATAATTTCAAATTAAAGCTGTTAAATAAAATTCGTTTGTACAGAGCAAAGGTAAACTTCGTTAGCAATTCAAGGGCGGGCGACAAAAATAAATATGTATATCTATTGCGAAATCAATAAGGAAACATCGTTTAGCGAACATTTTATCGGTCCATCATAAAGGATTTTAAATTTTATAAAAGACTATAATAAGTGTACATTTTATTCCATGTAGTGAATTTTTCAGTTTTATCAAAATGACTGACTTTGAATCAATTCTGTAGTAAACGTTGTTTTATTTATTTAAAATTAATGACATTATAATAAAGACATATCTCTATCATATTTCATTTTCATCAAATATAAGTATAGCATAACATCTTTACTCCAGACAAATATACAAAATATAAAAAACATCTGGCAATCCTTCGACTGAACTAATTAAGACGTTAATGCAACCAAAATTTGATCGTTAACAATATCTAAGCGTATCTGTATGACAACTATCAAAATACGCGCAAATTAAATAAATAACGTTCTTTGTTTTGCACGAGAGGATATTTATAAATACCAATTATTAAATAATTTTACAGTAATTAAAATGATTACATTAAAAAATATTTTTAGCGCATCTTTCTACTACCATAGATCTTCTAAGCATCATCTCAGTCCCGATGTTCTCCTCTTAATCCATGTTATACGTAACAGCCGTCGATATACCACATTTCAAACGCATCAACTCGTTTCTAACTTAGTTACTGAACAGTAATATCAAAATTTTCAATGAATAATTTTTGATTCAAACAAAGTGGGTATCCAAAATAATACAGAATTTAATGGAGATTTTTTTTAATGAACGAAACAAAATTTTACAAAATAATTGCATCAAAAATATTCTACTAACTGTGTGTAATCAGCAAAAACTTCCTTTAAGGAGAATCCAAAATCTGCACAAAATATTTTTGATTGATTAGTCAGTTTCATCTTAGATTTGGCAAAATTTCTAGACGTTTGTCTGTTAGACACGCTACAAGGACAACTATGTAATAATTTCTCTATGCTTTCAACATTGAAGTCCCACATCAGAATATTGAAACTTAATTTTTTAAATAAAACTGCAAAATCAAATCTAATAATACATATGTACTTTCACCTGTTTCCTGTCTGACCAGATGCAAGTTCTTGGCAGAAAGAGAACTTTGATTGTACAATTGAGCAGTTCCTATTTTTTTCAGATACAAATATTTTAATTCCGCATTTTCGCGTTTAATTAAAAAACATTTATATTTTTATGCAGATAACCAAGAAGGCTGAGCAAACGTTTACTGATGGGGAGATTATGCTTCGAATTTTAGGTCAAAAATCTGAGGTATAGTTCTAAATTCATATTTTTCTTTTTTGGCATTTCTTATGCTAATAACCAATGTTCACAATGATTAGTATATTTAAATTTAATTTTATCTATATAATTTAAAAGATAAATTTTGAATGTTTTACGATTGGTATTATAGTATACCTTTCCTATTCTTTTCGATTGCGAACATTTTATACATATATGTATATACATAGCATTACTTTAATTATGCTACCAACAAATATTTATATTTATATCTTTAGTCAGAGCCAATATCTTTTGATGAATCTGAATCTGAATATGAATCAACAGCAGCATCAATAGTGTCTGTTTTGCCTATTAAAACTGAACCAATCATAACTTTGGATGAAGATGATTGCTTGTCAATTGTTAAAGTTCAAATACCACGAAAACAAGCTTTAAGTTTGATTAGCAATGGCGCTGATCCTAGTATAGATATCGGTAATGCTACATCAGTTTCTGATCCATTAATTAAAAATATGCTGTTTAATACGAGTATGACAACTATAAATTCGGATCCACCAATCATTTCATCCGTTTCTAGTTTAACACCAGCAAGCTCAAATTTGTCAAATGTCGACTGCATCATTGTATCAACTCCATCTCCTGTCAATTCAGTACAAATTACAGATAGTCACCCCTCTTCAAATAATAACAATAGCAGTGTTATATTGCCATTTTCCATTATAGCTTTGGATGGCACAGTTGATTCTCAAGCTGTCACATCTATTTCTGAAAAAACGATGACTGAATTGCTTGCAAACTCCTCAGCATACATATTTACTAAGCTTGATCGTTATTATCTTTTATCTTTACTTGTTATGTTTAACACCGAAATTTTGAACGAGGCACGGAAAAAACAAATTGGTGTTCTTAGTGTACCTAACATGGCTCAACTTGGTGAAAGTTTTTTCCAGATTTTGCTAATAAAAAAGAAACATGTTTACCTTGAGACAGATGATAAAACAATTTTGATGAGGACAAGAACACCGAGAACGTGTAGACTTGAACACTATGCTGCTGAATTCAATGTTTTTTGGGCTAGTTATCAATTTGTCGTATCAAACGTAAGTGATTTTTTTAATGATTAGCCAACTGTATAACATAATTATGTTTGGTTAATGTATATGTTGCAGTTAAAGTGGAAAATCCGTTAATGTCAGCATTAACTAGTTAATGTAGACATTAACTGAAATTTCAGTTAAAGTGGACACTAGGTAAATGAAAGCAGCTAACTACGTGACTCATGGATGGATTTTGATTTATTGTAGCTTGCTTCGCTTGTAGGTAAATGAAAATATCCAACGATTAGCCAATCAGGGCTAAGTTAAACATTTTAGGCAGTTAGCAGGCAAGGCGTCTCTCTACATTATCTAGTTGATGCCGACATTAACGGATTTTCCACTTTAACTGTAACATACACTGATTTCCAAAATAAATGGAAAAACTTGCTAATAAAACAAAACAAGCGAAAATGACCGAGTCTATAAAGTACACCAATTTAAAGAGGCATACATCAATCAGCTATGATAGCTTCTACCTAGCGATTAACTGTTAACCACACTAGAGGTTTTCAACATGCAGTCAATCACTCAATCTTATTGGTCCATGCACTGGCTGTAGATAATCAATGCAGTGTCTGCATTGTATTTGCAAAGAATGGTACAGACTACAGTTTACATTGCACTGACTAAGCAAGCAGGCAATATTTCCATTTATTCTGGCTAACAGTGTATGTTGACTCCAAATATGAAGGAATGCTGGAAGCACAAAATATCCCTTTTCAGAGTGCAAATAACAACAACGTAAAATCTATTCATTGAAAATCAGTTTTATTCATCAACATTTTCGACGAATATTGATGACATAACAACAAGCCCTGGGAAAAACGAAACTCAGATTCTTGTATTAAACATAATACAATACCTAAGCTTAATATACTAGAATACTAGCAGTCAAGCTGCTCGTCTAATTCCTGTTTAATCCATTTTATTCAATAGTTGCTCCTAAAATAAGTAAATTTATGAACTATCTATTAAAGCATTAATACAATATATTTATTCTACTTATTTATAGTAAAAAAACTACATAGTAAAATACTTAACTAATAAAAACATATATTTTGTGTTAACAAATACAAATTATGCAACATTTTATAGTTTTCAAACTAATTTAGTAATATTATATAAAATAGGATTTTCAAAATATTACTATTATATAGTCACGGATTAAAAAGTTTTTTAAAGAATGTTTATTCTGTCAATTAGTTCATAATTTAAACGAATATAATAATTAATAAAATATAACAGCATTGTTAACCTGTATATGTATATTTCTCTATATTCTTTCGCCTAAAATAATTGAACTATTTCTTTAGTTTAAATTATGTAATATAAACAATTTGTAATCAAAGAATTTTGGTGAAAAAAATGACCGATTCTGCTGGAAATTGGTGTTTAATCGAAAGTGATCCTGGTGTTTTCACAGAATTAATAAAAGGATTTGGTACGTATATTTATAAATGTGTATCAGTATAGTTTGTTTTATATACAGAAAGAGACAAATCTCTACTGACTAGTCCAGTTTTTAATTTCGCATAATCAGTTTTCTATTATATTAACTTTATGTAGCTAGCCAGCAATTTAATATCTAAGGCCAAAGGTACTTAACACAGTTATTTAGGTTGTAGGATAATTGACTTTCTAAAAAGTCGATATATAATTGGTTGCAAATTCATTTTAATTTGAATGCAAATGTAGGACAACATTCAATCTAATTGGACTATAATATTGTTACCAAATCAGGGTCCCCACCACTCAGGAAAATGGGAATTTACCTAGGTTTTTAGCAATACGTTTTCCCAATCTTGAAAATGTGAATTTTCCTAGGTTTTTCATTAATCTATCTTGAAAAAAAAGTTAATACAAATTATTATTTAGTGTTTATTTTTACTTTTTATTACTTATTACACCAATAATAACACTAATAACACCCCAAAAAATATTATTGGGCAGGGGGGGCGCATCTGAAAGGGGCCTTTTATGAAAATTTGATGAAGAATTATGATACATAAAAAATATAATATTTTATAAATATTGCAACATACCCATCTTTCAATGACTAGGCTACACCCTTGAATTTATAAAAGGGCAAAACTATATTGTAAGTAAATATTGGGTGGGCTGAAACATACCCCAGCCCCCCTGGTTCTGACATGAATGCAAGGCAGCTAATTAACATTGTGAAATGGTAAGTTTTGTGCATAAGCCATAAAATAGAATTGTTATATCGATTAATCACTCATATTTATATGACTGCTTGTGATTGGCTGTAAAATAAATAGAATTGTTATATCGATTAATTGCTCATATTTATCTGACTGCTTGTAATAATTATATGTACTGTCTACTGTTTAAAATCCAGTTTTTTCTTATATTTTATTGTAAAAATTGTAGACAAAAATGGGAAAAAGTCAGGAATTTGGTTTGTGATTCAAGGTGGGGACCCTGCCAAATTTATGTAAAATATATGTGTTGAGAGTCTCATGACATAACAATTTACATTATGTGCCAAGACTTTTGCCACAATGATTTACACTATTTGGTGAGAGTCAATTTAGCTCTTAGGATATATAGAATTAGCTCTGTAGAAATGTCAAAAATTGCTGCTATTTGAGTAAATATGAAATTATGAAAAAATTTCGCTTGAAAGAAATATAGCCCAAGTTTTATAAACTAAAATATTTGTTTCAGAAATTAATAAAACAAATTTAACAATTTTCAATAGCACTGTACATAAATATAATTTTTCAATAATTTGTTTTGACCCACAATTTGAAGTTTGTCACTCTTGCCACATAGATAATTTTATTATGTTGAGACTCTCACCACATAAGGATTTACACTATGTGGCGAGAAGTCACTTTAGCTTTTTTAGAATATATAAAAATAGCTCTGTAGATACATCAAAAATTGCTGCTATTTGTGTAAATATGAAATTTTAAAACAATTTTGCTTGAAAGAAATATAGCCAAAGTTTAAAACTAAAATATTTCTTTAAAGCAAAATTGTTTTAT
>JAUYWI010076964.1:0-13653 GCA_034780595.1 Parotoplana pacifica
TAATTGCTCCAAGGTATTTGAAGGTTTTGACTTGTTCAACTTGTTGATTGTTAAGTGTAATGTTCATTTGATCCTGCTCATTTCTTGAAACTCGCATTACCTTTGTCTTCTTTATGTTTATCTCCATGTTGAAATCCTTCGCTTTACTATTTAAGCTGTTTACAAGGTTTTCATTGTCTGACTGATGGTGAATGCACTATTCATCATCATTGGACTTTACAATTGATTGATTGATTGATTGATTGAGAAATGAATATTTTGCAAAAAATAGGTCAAATTTTGAGTTTTCAGAGGCGTCAGACAAAAAATCTAATTTTATCCAAATTGGTTAAGCGATTTTTTTATTTTAAAAAACGACAAGGGGACGCTCTCCTCGCCTTAGATCAACCAAGAGATATAACCACTGAACTGGGATTGTCTGTTTTATTGTGAGTTTTCATTGAAATGCACTTTTTCAATTAGCCATTACTCCGTCAAACAGAAAGAAGAGTCATTATTTGTACTCGTACTCAGTGGCTAGTGGAATAGACAAATAGAGATTAGTTCAACTATATAGTCAAATAAGCAAAAAAGTTACTTTATCACATTTTGGATACAAAAGACGTTAATAAATATACAATTAGGATTCTAAAGTTAGAAATTTTACAAAAAATCTGAAATCCACGAAGATAATAATATAAATACTTGGTTTCATAGCCAAATAAAACTGTAAGATAAAAGAAAATAGAGTCCAACGTGACAGTGTGAGATTGTGTTATTGTATATTTGATACAAGAGGTAAAATTGCTGACCAAAAAAGTAACTTCCGAAAGCTAATTTAAGTAGGTATGTTACAATGCAGGAAGTTGGCATTCCATAATTTTGAATTAATTTGAAATTTTGTTATATTTTTCCGAGAACATGTTTTGTGGAAGCCCTACAAAGCTATTGGTATCGTAATACCCCAGGAGAGAGGTAAATCTACCCTCTCCTAAGGTTTATGTAGATTGCTCGCAAATGACAACTAATTGGCATCAAATTTGGCATCAATTGAAACAAATTTGTAACGATATTTTAAGGATATATTTTAGGTTCCGACTCCCTAATTGTCCACTAAAAATGAAGTTGAGCCAAAATGGGCAATATAACTGGAGTATTATTGCAGATATAGAAAAAATAAATACTTTATAGAGTCCCATTTTTTACTAAATATATTAAATTTAAATTTATTTTAAGATAATTATCTGGTTTTAAAATTTAATTATTGCTTGTTCTGGTTTAGTACATAACAAAAGAATATCAAATTTCAAATGTTTAATTAAATTTCTTTGTTGTCTATTTTTGAACATTTCAAACAACTTTTATCCAAATAGAGAAAAAGGTCATTGTGAACAAGAAAATGAAACCAGAACTAAATATGTTTATTTAAATAATAGTTTGGAGCTGGCAGACGTGGCAAAAAAACAACCATTTCTCGTCGTCCTCTATAATATATGGTTGTTTACTCGTTTTACATCCAAATATTGGCTAAAGTCTTGCAGAAATGTTGACATCTGAGATAGATTATCTTTGCTGGACATTTGAAAGAATTGCACAATTTCCGATTGAAAGATAAACATTAAGGTAGTCACAATGGTTATTCACTTAGGAACTAACATATTTTAGAGTTTCTTTTACTTAATAAAAAGATACATTTGAGGCATATTGTTGTCATCGGAAAAATAGATTTAAATAACCTGATGATAAGCAAAAACCATTTAGGTATTTAAACATTCCTATATCGGCCTTCGTCCTCAGAATGAATTTGCATATATCGACACCAAACTGTCGAGATGGGTGAATTTGATTACCTACACATAAAAGCAGAATTGTTTAATAACGGAGGAATTTTGGCAGAGTGCTGCTGTTAGACAATTCTACTGAATTTTTACTAACTTTCCCTAAATCAAGTGCTTGGTCACCGTAAGGGCTCTCTGATTATTTAAAGTATAGAAAAAGATAAAATAAAAATTTTCTTCCAAATTATGAAGATGATTTCTGCTAATTGAAATAATAGTTCCAACTCATCCTCCATATGTCCTAGAAAAATCATTTTTCCATGTTATGGATTATATTGACCTAAAATTTGGTACACATACTACTTTAGAAAAATTTATCGCCAAATTGGTATATTTTATTTAGAACCTTTTGAAAAAAACTTCCAGAATTTTTGGGGGTAAAAATAGGCCATACAATTGGTCGTAAGATATTATAAACTACCTATAAAACTGCAGTTAAAATTGATATTATTTTTTGTGACTACAGTTCAAATACGACATTTTATTTAAATCGTAATTTTTGGTCTTTTAAGATGACATCGTAGACCACCATGCTCTAATAAAGACACCAGGTACCTTAGAAAAACTCTACGATATTTTTAAAAATATAATCAAAAAAGGAGGATAACATAATCAGATACAACAATTAAACTTTTTCTGATGATTGACTTCACATTAAGACCTAAGTAATAAGAATCTGCAAATAGTAGATATGGACACCCCCCCCCTCCCATGTAAAACCTAATTAACATTCTAGAGCTTCAGATCTATAAGTGTTAATCACCGCAAAAATATTTGTTGTTGCTCAAAAGTTGTGATTTTAGCACATTGACATGTTAAATGATTACTAATGGCTGGAAAACTTTTAAATCATCTACTAACTAGGTGCATCAATACCAGAGGTTGCCCCAGTTTTGAAGAATCTTCAAAAACGCTTAGTGGAGATGCCCACGGACAACGGAGGGTTAACGGAAATCAAAAGCACTACAAATAGATAAGCAAACAATGTGTTATTGCTATGTAGCTTTTGTCTATTGTCTATCATTTTTAACCAGAACTGTC
This sequence comes from Parotoplana pacifica, assembly GCA_034780595.1. Classification (NCBI taxonomy): domain Eukaryota; kingdom Metazoa; phylum Platyhelminthes; order Proseriata; family Otoplanidae; genus Parotoplana; species Parotoplana pacifica. Next base: position 2,859 of record JAUYWI010076964.1, read on the forward strand.
ATTTTTCGTAGTAAGTGAATCCCACAAAAGTAAGATAAGTAGTAAAATTCATTAACACCCATTTCGCTTAATGATTTTTGGATCTAAAAGAAATAAGACTTAATAGATGGTCACAAATGTAGACCAACAACCATAATCCTGCTGGTGGAAAGTAATATTACTTAGTTCTAAAAATATAATGACTTGGTGACTACTCAATACCAAGTATGGCTATGACGTTTCATTATTTGTAATTATTATTAGAAAGGTATATCATGTGAAATGTTTTATTATGAATTTAAATGATTCAAACTAAACGTGAAATGAGCAGCAACAACAATAACAAAATAGCTTACCAGAAGCACGATCACCACACACTTTACAAGGTTCCCAGGCGTCAAGTTTATCTTGAGATGCGTTACCAGAATAGGTTGACGATCCCTTCATTCTAATATTCGGTGTTTTATCCTCAACAGCTCCATCACCGAAACGAGCCGATGGCGATATTGAAGCTGTTGTTGACTGCATTGATGAACAATCCTCCTGCTTCACCAAGGGAAATGATGCACGTGAATTACTATTCGAGGCTAAGGGACCCAAATTAATAGTGGAATCACGCACAACTGCCAACAGCTGTTCCAGTTCTGGATGCTTCATTACTGGAGGCACAAACAAGCCTTCTTGTTTTTTTGTACTTGGTAGAGCTGTAGATGTTGCTGAACCACCAGCTAATGTATATTGGCCAATCGTTTCAGAAATAGGCGGTTGCTCCGTTTTAATTTTAAAATGTTTAAAATGGCAGTTGGAATCTAACTTATTTGAGGTTAGTCCAGCATTAGAGATTTCTGAAGAACTATTAGAAATAGAAAGATTTGGATGAAAAGTTGCGTCATCTGATTGTTGTTGAGGCACTCCTACGAAATCTTGATTTTGATTGCCTATTGAATCTTTTGTTCGACCAGCTACCACATTCGCCTAATTAAAAAAGAAGAAGATTGAACAAATATTCAGAATAAGCCCAGTATATGTATTACTTATACCACGTTAGAAGCAACCTTAGGTCATAAGTTAAAATCTCTAAGAAGATTAAACATTAATACCAATATTGAATCAAAATACTTATCACATCAAAATATAATGTACATGTATACAGGTATGTATAGTTAACTCGATTATCAGATCGAAAACATAATAAAATATTCACTAGTTTAAGACTCTCATCTTGGACAAAATGAGAATATATTTGAAAAGAATCTCAACTTTATAATGGCTTCGACCGCAAACAGCGATCGCTCTGCTAGATTTTAAAAATGTCTATGTCTCACAAATAGTTTCCATTTCGGTCAAATAAAAGAGCAATTGAATAGATATGAAAATAGTAGGTATGCATGTAATTTATTGTTGAGTTCTCCTTCTTCGCATCTATATGACATTGGACCCGAATTTGGGCCATGCTCTATATAGCCCTACTACCAGGCCAACCAGAGTGGGAAGACGAAGAAGCGTGGCCATACATGCGAATAAAGAAGCCAATACTGGATTCTATGATGTGGAAGAGGTTGTGGGTGATACCTTGGTTACAGATGGGACAGATATCGTAGGTGGATTCTTTGATACGAAATTTGAATTCACCAAGAGAGGGCATTGTCCGCTCTTCAGTTAACACAGCTCTGTCGTTGAGGTTGTTGAAGATATCTTACTGAGGAGTATTGTTGTTCTTTTCTGATAGCTTCGATCGGGATATTAATATTGGCACCGACTTTGGCTGCAAAATCGGCCGCTTAATTGTGCGTGATGTAGCAATGGGCCGGGACCCATTGAAAGGTGATGTGTTTGTCTTTTAGCCAGAACTTTTCGGCTGTGGCGTCCATTTGATGGACAGGACCTTGTTTGAGCTGAGCAATTCCGAATAAGCTATCGCTGAAAAGTGTAACCAAGTTCATATCTTGGGGTGTTGATGAGTAAGTTGGAGGCTTGGAGAAAGCCTACCATCTTTGTCCTGAAACTACGAGAGATTTGTTCAGCGGTGACCGACAATTTGGAGACAATGTTATTGTGTATCATAATGACATCTGCTCCCCCAATCCTAAATATTTCGCCATCAGAGCCATCAATCCAGAGTTCGATATCTTTATTGAGTTTGATGATTATATTGAGTGTTTTTCTTTTAGACTCATTGTCTTCAAGGGGGGGTTGATATTAATAGAATTGATTTTATCTCTGTGTCTGTGTCGGGGTTCAAGAAAATGTCTTCGGTGATAGATTTTCTCAAAGATATCAAGCAATCTCTTTTCGTTCAGACCTCTGTTTGGTGTCAGCAATAAGGGTATCCTTAAGAGGCTTGTCTTCACGTTGGAGCTTCTCTTTCTTGGAGGGCGCTAGAAAAGGTCCCCAAGCACTGATTCCGTAATCCATGGCTGTTCTAGCGAATTGGATATAGAGCATGCGGATTTCTTTGCTGCGTTGTCCTCAGTCGATGCCTGTCAGTGCTTTTATCGTCTTGAATTTTTCTCTGGCTGATTTGCAGGCCTGATCTTTAAAGGTGACTTGAGGTAATGGTCGAAAGTGATACCATGGAAAACAGGATTGAGATTTCTACTGATTTCGTTGTCCACAATTTTCAGGTTGACTGGTACTCATTTCCTTAACGTTCAGGGTGAAGGCTAGTTGTTCACACTTTTCGGCGCCGTTGGTAACTTTCCAAATCGTCACCTGCAATTCGAGGTTGTCTAGAGAAGATTGCATTTTTATTTCGGTTTCTTTGAGTGTGGAACCAGTGCTCACCATGGCTGTGTCATATCAACGAAGAGTGAAGTGGTAGTGTCCTTCCAGTTCTGATGTGTAACAACCAAAATATAGGGGAGATAGACCCATTTGCTATAGGTATACTTTGATTCTAGGGACTTTGCTGGTGTTGGAATAGGCACCTGAAAAAAGGTTGCTTTTGTCTGAATCGGTGATGTATTCTGTCCAATTTTCCTTCATAATGACATCCTGGTTGTCAGCATTCTTAGCGTCCCAGTTTTCAATAAACGACTTCCAATGGGCTGATAAGATTTCTCTTGTTTGACAGTTTTCCTGACCTCTATTTGGGCCTGTTTAGATTTTGTATTTAGTAGCTTTCTGTTTTTATTTGTTTCTGTTTCTAACAGCCGTGTTGATTTTGAGGTCCACCAAGTTTTCGGACAGGCAAATTTGGTGGCTGTATTAATGTCTTGGACAAATTCGTTGTCTGAGGGATTCAGTCCAGTGACTGAGTTCCTGCTCGACTTTGTGTTGAACTTGGGCCAATCCATTTTCTTCGAGACAAATTTGCCGATGTTTTTCCCATTTTCCGTTTAGTTGCCTTTGACCTCAACAAGAATAGGGCAATAGTCGCTCCCATATTTCCACTCAAGGAGAGACGCTTTCGTAGTGTGAACCAGTGAGATATCAGGACATAGAGCAACATTTAGTAGTGCTGCGAGTGGGCGAACCATTTTTAACAATGAACATGCTGTTGTTGTCACTCCCACTCCATAGATCAATTTCGGTACTTTTAGTGCTCTCGTAGAATGGATATCTCAGGTGTCAGAATGAGCATTGAAATCTCCCAGACCCTGAGGTCTGATCGACAACTTCAACCGGAGTTCTTTACTTATTGGTTTTCGAAGTGATGTCCTTCAAACCCACTATTCATTTTATGAATGCAGTTCTCTTTAGTAGCGCCTCTTCCGTAGATACTAGTAGGTCAAATATACTTGCTATGATTTGTTATAAAATTTAAAATTAGTGTCTTTAGACTTAATTTTAAAAACATTTTTTTGTTCCAATTTAGTACTTTCCAAAAATAAACAAAGTAATCTATTGAAACATTATTTTAAAATATAATAGATTTCATATTCCTGTGTGGATAATTACTCTTGGGTAGGCTAGGACTACAACATTGCAAAGTAGTTTCCTTGTTTAGCATAAATTAGTGTTAAGAAATTCTTCACTTTGACATAAGTTAGAATTCGTTAAAGATGCATTTAAGCATTTAATAGTAATAATTTCGTGTATTTGTTTTAGTAAAAGCAAAAACTCAATTAATTTTATAAGAAGGTGTCACATAAGCTTTAAAAATATTCGGGTTACATTTTTCTAAACGTTCTAATGGTATGAAATCCAAAATGGCGGTCAAATAACGCTTTTTGTGATTTTTGATGGTTATTTCATAATTAAGCATTTCTCTTATTAACTCAATATGAATTTGAAGTTTCATTTATAAGCCCCACACTCAAAAAGGAAAGATTAATTGGGTTGAACAGTAAGTCCAAAATATCAATCCAGAATATTTAAAAAATCGATAATTTCTCTATTTTTTATTTTGCACTAAATAAAACATATTTTCTACGCCAATATGCTTTACAAATAGTTTAATCTATCAATTCTACGTCCAATAAAACCATAACTATCAAATTACTTTTATACCTAAATCTATAAGGCTTAATTTTCTATATTTAAAGAAGCCAAAAAATCAATAATTCTGCTATTTTCTAATTTTACGAATAAAAGAAATGTATATATCAGCATGCATTTTATAAAAGTTTAATTAGTCAATTCTACATCCAATAAAACAATAACTATCAAATTACTTTTATACCTGAATCTATAAAACCCAATTTGCTATAATTAAGAAGCCAAAAAAACAAAACAATATTTTTTGTCATTTTCGAATTTGAATACTACTTGCACACTACTTAGTAAAATAAAAATAATAACAAATACCTAGTACTATCAATCGGAATGTTTTTAAACAAGGTAAAATCAGGTTAAGAAAAGGGTCAAAGAACGAATACTATAGGTACAAATTAACTATATATTGAATGTATTGGTATGCTGTCGTGATCTTAGGACAGACCCGTAATGGTTTCGTTCAATATCACAAGGTCAAGTATACTCGTGCATGTCACCGACCTCTGGCTATACCCATGCGCGCAACAACAACGACGACGACGACATTACTTGACAAATATAGTCAAAACTAGTTATTTCTGCTACGCACTATTCACCTACATAACCTATACCTACAAGTATTTTTGTAGACACACAGAACATGGATGTCTCAATAGTAACACCACCTATTCAAACGTCCATGGATAGAAGTTCTATCACTAGATATTCTGTTTCATTTGGTTTCCATTATACCCACTAGCTGCTTGCCAGGTCTACTCTGATATTCCTAAACCAAATGTATGTAAATATTGATATATGTATTAATAGATAATAATCTTTCTGCTTATTAACAGTACTTTTTACATTTGCTATCAGCACTATATGCACTTAACATAGGCATAAAAATAGCAAAGAACAATAAACAAAGAAAAGATAGTTAGCTGTCCGCAAATATGATTTTAATAAATAAACTATTATAATTTCGGAGTAGGTAACTTTCTGATCCCAAACTAACGAACTAATACACGCCAGAATAAGATACGACTATACGAGTAAAAGTCACTGGCAATATATAATATACAATTCTTTGAAATTTTCAGCTTTTCGGTTTTCTTCGAGATTTACTTTTTCAGCAATTAGTGTTCTTCCTTGCATTAAAATACATAAGATATATTTATGACCCTAATTCTACTGCTGCACTAGAAAATCTAAATTATGCTTGACGAATTGACGTAGTTAAGTAGAATTTTTAAAATCACCAGCTATAGACATAATATGTACATTGTGGGTAACAATGGACGTCGTCTCTACATGTTGTGTCTTGCAAATATGTGTTAATTTGGAAAAGATAGGGGCGGTTGTGGGAAAAGAACAGTATTTACATGCTCGCTCGTATATATTCTATTTCTCTGCTATATGAATAGTAGCTAGGTATATAATCAGGCCTATTAACTTAGAGAACGCTGCAATTATACAAGGCGTTCTCATGTGCTGTAACCTAACCTTAATTAACCTCTATTGACTACAGGTATACTCATGTTATATAGAAACATAGTAGGCAGCAGTATTAGTACAATTGCTAACTGTATCAGGAGTCGTAACCTGATAAACAGTTTTGAAAAGCTACCACGTAATTTTTAACCTTTCACATTATATAAATGATCAAAAGATAGGAATATAATATATTTTTAGGATTATCATTTATAAAATCTATAAGTATTACATACATTGGTCGAGAACCGTATTTTACCAAGTTATTACCATTTTAAAATGTGGTATTGGTAACTATGTAATAAAATTCAAAACTAAAACTAAACAAAATAAGTATTTCATGCTTATTAATACTTTTGGGCATAATGCTGTTGATAAAAGTGGTACTACTATTTCGTAACATACATAATTATGTCAAACACCCATTAGCATAAAAAATAGCAATATCACTTTTTTCAATAAACTAAATAAGCACATTATATATATTTATAAATACCATACACAAAGATACATTTTACTGATATTTTCAACATAAGAGAGTACATAATACAGGGTGAAAAAGTAACGCAAAATATTGTTATTCGAAAACTTTTCCTTAACTTTTTCCCACCCTTCCAGATCCACAATTTGGTGAATTATAAAAATTACTTAGTTAAAACTTTTTCTAATGCAAAACAAAATTAAGTATTATATGCCTAATAGGATCGATATAACGTCAATATTTATATCATTTATGTGCACTATACTTTCAATATTTAGACTCGTAAAGCATAAAAAATATTGTAAAGTGACATTTTGAAAACGAATTTGATAACTAAATACCATGCTGCAATTCATAACAAATAAAATACAATTCTGCTTTATTTCACATTTATATATCCTTCAGAATAATGTGTAGAGTCTAAGGACAAATAACGCTACTTCTAATAGTTATGTAGCGCTATAGGCATTCTAGAGCAATACATGCTCTGTATGTGAACTGCATTATGCATACATCGACAAATGAACAAAAACCATATTTTCAATGAAGATAAAGCAACAGAAACAATATTTGTCGCCATGACAACGGAAAAGATAGACTAAAATCGTCTAAACCTTATCTTTAACTCCCCAATGCTAACTACATAATGTTGTTGCTCATTGACCGACAAGATAAAGTACAGTCACTGAAAAGACAACATATTCTCTCCCTATTAAAATCATTAGTTACATAGAGGAGTTTGAACTTTTGACAACGAATGTTATCCAGAAAAATTGGTAACCAAAATCATATATATGAAATATAGAGAACATTAAATCTATCACTTTAAGTGGAAATAGAAAATTAAGAAGCTCATGTTTTCGTTTGCTTTCAACTCTTATATGGAATTTATCAATGCTGCTCAAGATTCACTAGATAACGAACAAAAAGTAATCGAGTTCAAATGTGTAAAATAAATCTCGTTTTCTTTCGACAAAAATAATGACGTAGGTATACCGAAAATCATTTGAATCGTACCAGAAAGCAAAAAATAAAGGTTAAAGTGAGATACACTAAATAACATAAATTTTACGACAAAAACTATTGACTGCAATTGTGAATTTCGCAAAATCAAATTTCTATTAGCATCTAATGCTAGCTTTATGTAAACAGCCAAGGTATAACAGCCAAAGATATAACACATGTGTTATATCTTTGGCTGTTAATGTACATAGGTTGTTGTATCATTGATTTTCTGAAAAGTCAATATCTATTGGTTACAAATATATTTAAAATGTTGAAAGTAGGTATAATATTTAATTAGGCAATTTGACTTTAATATTGTTGCAAAATAATTCATGCCGGTTAATGTATGAACATAATAAAATTACATAGTATTTCCACCATCTGCTTAGCTATGATTCCACAATCATATATTTTATTAATTTTCTACATCACCACTTAGCTAATCAGCATTTCCATCCTTTAAATGTTTAATTATCCTACCCTATCGTTATCTGGGGTAGGTACCTAATAGCAATATAGCAGCTATACAAAGCAAATCTTTTGTCTAAGCTTTCATAAACGACTTAGTAATGGCAAGCAACTAATTTTCTTTTTGACTTTATGTGACCGTGACCTTTGAAACTAGGCAACTATGCAATAACAAGTGAATAAATTTTGATATTGATTTAAAATAGCAGTTGTGATTGAACAAAATCACAATAAAAATAATGAGTGAATGCCAACATTGTATTGCTAAAAAAGAAAGATTAAAAAAAACCTCCTACATAGAATTTATATGCAAAGCAAAAGAAAGGATTGCTACATATCAGCAAATCGATCAGAATATATTCTAACTTTATAATTTCTTGAGGTCGCCAAAAAGAAACCGAATTATGTATGACGTATAGTACCTATGTAGGTATTCATTTCTATCGTTCCATAATATTCGTTTGCTTATTTCATCATTTATTTTTATTTTAAGGACAGAAATCTAACACAATGACCACGTGCCTGGATTGCACATTAGACGAGTATCTTTCGGTATCATGTAGAATCAAGTACAAGTAGAATGAATATCAAATAGAATTAACTATAGCTACCTGCTGCTGCACTGAAGTGACCCTTTAACCTGAATAAATATTATGTAGGTAGATTAAAATTTAGTTTCAGGTGTTCTAACTGTGGATTACGATGATTCGTATAGTATCAAATTATTCGGCTTCCCAAACAGATCTAAACTACTGTAGGCCATTAGGTCATTCATTAACTAGAGCCCACCTGTTTATATAAGTCATCGGTCATCATAGACAACATTTTCTGCTTGTGGATTTACTGTACTCAACCAGCTAGAATGTCTATAATTATTCATTGTTTCCAAAAATGTGTATTGAATAATAAAGAAATTATGCATCATGGATTATGTACATTATTTATCATTTTATAGACTATATGTACCTACTATGCCAGAGAGACTAATTGCAGTAAGAGTAATAATATGCAAATTTAATAATTTACAATTTGTCAACCGTAATGAAAAAAAAGTATCTCCGGTTTAGAAACATTCATTTAAAAAAAATAATTTGCATATTATGTATTAATACATGGACTTCTATAAATAGCTATTTATAGAAGTCCATGATTAATAGTATCGAGGGGTCATAAATTTTGACCTTTAAAACTTTCCTCTTAAATGTTATGCAATCAATTTTATCAATATATAACCTCAGAATATTTTTTTAAATAACAAACTTAAAGATCTTTGCCATAGAGTCTTTACATGCAAGACATTAACTATAACCGAATACCCTAAAAGAATTATGTTTTCGGGAAAAAAATGTTTGAAGGAAAACCGATCAATTTGTTCATATAGTTTTTTTAAAACAGGGTAGTTCCATGAATATTTATATGACAATTTAATAACTTGAAAATGTTTATCATTAGTTTCTATAACATTTTCAGTAACTGCTTCGGGTATCAATTTAGAAAATTTCAATTTTGACGTGTTAACCTGGTGGATTCAAATCATTTTAGACCTCCGTTTCAAACTTGGTCACAGCTGACAAAAAAGAAAATGCATTATTTTAATGAACAGCTACCAATATTACCAAATCAAACTTTACATTTTTATCTGCATTAATATTTTCATTGTTTATCAGAAATTTTTTAATGGCCATATTTCCTCAAATAAATTTTGAAAAATTAATCCTGATTATAAAAAAGGTAATAATGATGTTATCATTAATAAATTCATACCATAGTTTACATAATAGATATCTTTAAAAAAATCAATTTATATCGCTGAAATTAATGATACTGAATATAGCTCAATAACAAAAAAATACCAAAATATAGTTATTATGAAGATTTGTGGAGAATAAAATTTATATTATCGTAAAATGACAATTTGTATTTCATTTACTGTTTATTTCATTTTACTTTTCATCAACCATTGATCGCGTGCCACGTATCGTAATTGAAAAGGCGCTGAGAAAAAGATATGTTCCTGAGATTTTAGTGAGTGCGATAATAAGGCTATATGAGGATGTCAAGACCAGAGTCAGGGTCGGGTCAACATTCTCAGAGGAGTTTAATGTAGCAGTCGGTGTACACCAGGGGTCTGTATGCTCACCACTTTTATTTGCATTAGTTGTGGACGTGTTGTCGGAGAAAGTAAGAAAAGGGGAGTTATTCGAATTACTTTATGCTGAAGAGTTGGTAATATTGGTGGAATCCATGAAGGAGCTAGACGACCAGTTTATGAAATAGAAACAGGCATTCGGGGGAAAAAGTTTGAAAGTAGACACAGGAAAATAAAGATCATGGAATGTGGAATGAGTGACGAAGTCTCAGTGAAGGAAAAAATTGACCTTGGGATATGAAACTCATTGCGGTGCAGAAAGTGTGAAACGTGAATCCACGGTAGATGCTCTGGAAAGGAGAGAGTCACTATTTCAATGACTACTGATTTCAAGTGTCAGAAATGTATGCAGGGAAATGAGTCTGATAGAAATGGTACAGAGCATGGGAAGATAGAAGAATAGGTGTCAAAAGACCTTGACAGAGTGAAGAAATTTTGAAACTTGGGAGATACACTAAGTGCATGTGGAGACAGCAAATTGGCAGTAACAAAGCTTTAGAGATCTGGAATTAGTGCTGTGTGGCTATAGACTGACTCTAGCAATGAAGGGGCAAATATATAGACATGGGTAGTAAGATCAATAAAAGAAAATATCCTAAAAAGAGTAAAAAAGCTATGGCTATAAAGGTATGTGGAGTTAAGCAGCGGGATAAGATGAATTCAGAAGTGTTGATGGAAAAGCTTGTTCTGCGAGAGTCCATTGTGAGACGGAGCTGTCACGTCCTGAGAAAGGAACAGAAGTGGTATAAAAATGGCATGGAATCTCGAAGTGGAATGAAGGGACTAGGGTAAAGATGGCGCCCAAA
>JAUYWI010076975.1:0-24875 GCA_034780595.1 Parotoplana pacifica
AGTTAAACATTATAACCATTCTGTGAATTAAATTATTGAACCAGTGTTACTTTGATATTTTTGATAGTATAACGATTGTGACATTTTTTTATAACAACGGAGCGTTACATTTTAAATTTGTAATTCAATTTAGCTCAAGTAAATTAAATTACATATTTAAAATGTAACGCTCCATTGCTATAAAAAATGTTACAATCGTTATACTATCAAAAATATCAAAGTAACACTGGTTCAATAATTTAATTCAAAGAATGGTTATAATGTTTAACTTTGTTATTCCAAAATAGAGCTAATGGGTCACTTGTTTTGCATTGATTAATTTGATGCAATGTTTTTTGTGTTCTAGGAATTAATTTCACTCTTTCAAATTAACAGTCACTTTGTTTGATGTGTGGTTTAGTTATAAATAAAAAGTTCACGAACATGTTAATACATTCGATAATATCTGCCAGGATGGCTACCATTTTTCACTCTATCACAAAACTATCTGCTACAAAGAATTACGTAGAAGTCTAGAGGTATTTTTGTCTTCGTCATTATAAAAATAAAATTTTACAGCCTAGGTTACTTAAACCCAAAATATCGATTTTTTGGCTAAAAAATCAATTAATCAATAATTTTTTCTATAACTTCTAGATTTGTTTAGGACCTACACACCGAATTTGGACTAATCATACTAACTTTAATTTTTAGATTTGATGGCTTTATCGGCCCCAAATAGACTTTTCAAAAAAATTTCAACCATGATCTTTTTGTACAGTGTATTTTTCATAGGTCAAACTTCGATTTTTTATAGAGTGTTGTCACGTATGACTTCAGGGGATCAGATTAAAAACATTTTAACACAATAAAATTTGGTGCAGTGAATATAAATTTCATCCATATTAGTTGAACCATTATTTGTTATTACAAAATGATTAATTCAGGGATTTTCGAGTATCATACTGGGTGACCCAAAAATAAGTCGGCGAAATCCATAGAATTTTATCCACGTTTAGGTACCTCACAGATCTCTTCCTATTAGGTATCTTAAAAGAACAGTTTTTACAACTGATTTCACCCCAAGGCATAAATTCACTTTGTTCATCGAGACTGCCTGGACTACAACCCTGTAGTCCAGACAGTCTCGATGAACAAAGCGCCATAACCGAAACTAATTGACACAGAAATAATTTTTACTGGAAGAATTTAAGTATGATCTGGAATGTTTCCAATATAAAATCCTCGGGTGCAGCTTTTTTAATTTGTACTTTTAACTGTAAAGGTCATTTATTGGGTACCCAATATGATTTTGAGTTTTTAAATACCTATCACACAAAATAGGGCGACATTTGCAACTGTTACAATAGTGGAATTCTACATTTTTGAGAAAATAAATATGTGGCTATCATTTCAATTAAATTTTTTAAAGGTAAACAACATTATTCTTCTCCCACGATTTTTGATAATGACTAATTGATTTCATCATCGTGATAAAATGGCCTTATCTAAAATATACCTGCCTACGAATTTATATTATGTGAAACCTATTTCGTATTATCCTAGATAAGGCGATTAGGTGAAAACTGTTTATATATTTTAGTTGTTCGTAAAACCTTTATCTATGTTTAATATTGACTTAATCTAATTCTGAATTTATTTACTCCTATGATGACGATTTCACCGTCATAGACCGTGTTCTTCTGACTCTGCTATTATTTTCCAAGGAACTTCAAAATAAAGAAGAGACTGCAGTCGAACTGGGCAGAAAAAGCTGTTGTAGTTTTGCCTAGTCGCCGGTGCATATTCTGCAACCGCAAACGACAATCCCCATTTTACTATTTAACGCAGCACGACAACAAGAAGATGATGTAAAATAAAAGAATAATTTTTCTCTAACCAATCCAAGACTAAACAATATCTACAATACAACAATTTTGTAATGAAATTATAGGTATGTACCTCAATATAATCTATATAATTGCAGAATAAAGGATCTATCTTAACCTCAGTTTTCTGTATTGGTTCTAGACTATTGTTCGCGTGTATTCTTCCTTCAGCTGTTGTGTTGTCGGGGTGTGCGCAGACAAGGCTTTTACTTGTCGACGTTTTACGGAAAGGAATCCTGGGATAACTTTCCCAATTTAGTTAAATCAGCATCTATGAATAAACAACTAAGAAATCCTAGTGAACAACATGACTGTCACATATTAATTAGTCTACTGCTTTGATCGCCTTCCACTACAAGGACAAGGTCACTAGATATTGTGTGTAATAAGTGTTAATGATCTTTGCTATCTGTCTTCTTCATCAATTTAAGATTGTTATGCATCAATATTGCCTGATAGGAGTGTTTGACACTTTAATTGATCGGTTGGTGGAGTTAACCTTGTGCACTTTACAATAAAATACAAATTATTATGTATTGTTTGCGCAAAGTGAGTATTCGATCCATCATAAATCACCTGCAGCGATACATTCGAAGCGGACATTAAAGGTAACTATGTATGTTGTATTCTTCTTTTCATATTCTAAATTGCTACATGTACCTATTTTGTTACATAATGTTTGGGCATCTTAGTAGACCTGCAGTATTTATTTAAAGAAAAATTATATACTTATTATTCAAAATATCAACAATATCAACGTTTGAATGAATGATTCTGTTTAAAATGCTAATTATGAATGAATAGGTCGTTTGCAAAATCAAATTTAGTTTTAATGTGAGAAGTTGAGCAAAAAAGACTTCGAGAGAGTCCAGTAGTTTCACGATAGGGGAAAAAAAGTTTCAACTGTGACCTATCTTAATGGTCAGGTGTTAAATTCAATAGGAAACTGGACGTCTGCCGTTGTTTTAGCAGTGCCTGAGACCACTAAGAGTAACTTAAATAGTCCTTTCAAGGTTAAATTCCTATCGAATTTTACTCGTTTACTCAAATGACCTACATATAATTTACGGAGTTACACGAAGGTGTTTGTAAAAATGTTTTGTTGTTTTTGTTAAAATTATGCATTTTTATATTCATAATACTTGCAAGTAGTATAGTATTTAGTCTAAATGTAATAAATATAACAAAAAATACTTTTTCGGAAAAAACTATTTCCAGTGCACATAGGACCACGCCGTTAAAAAAAATTACTTGTAACATTAACAGAAGTCAGTACCCTAAATATAAGCCAATTGAATAAACGAGTAAAATACGATTTTGTAAAGATAGCAATTTAAAATAAGAAGGACCATTTAAGGTCCTCTAAACAACAGCAGACGTCCAGTTTTATTATAAGAAATTTAATATTTAACTATTTTAGCATTGATAATCACTGTTCTTGTAGGGTAAAGTTCTTGGGCTCCGGGATTATATTGTTATCTAAAAGTAAGATGGCAGAGCACAGAAATTGATGATCCTAGTTCTTATACACGCAAAGTTTATGTGTTATATTTAGTTGCACTTCAAAGTCGTTTTTGATGTGCAGACCATGGCTGCACAGGTTGGAAAGAAAATGATTAGGCAGTTTGTCAACTAAAATAGATAAACATGGATTCTGTTTTTTTGTTAGTAAATATTATGCCATTACTTTTAATTATAGGTAAATTATTCAGATTTTTACTAACTACAAAATACAGCAACATTAATTTGTAGACATTATGAATGTTTACCACATGAAAGAGGAAACCCGCCATTATGTATTACCTAATGTGTTTTGCTTTAATGTTTCTTTTTCAATATTGAATATTTATCTTTAACACGTTTGTCAACAATACATTTTTTAAAATAAAAAAATGTTTCATCTGTTCCGATTTATTATTGTTTTCTATCAAATCAAATTAAATCTAATAGAACATGTTGTATAAGGTATCCTGAAAAAATGCGTCGTTTAACAAATATTCCAGAAGAAAAACAGTCACAAATGTTTAAGGACACCCTAGATTAGCTCAATTTTTGGGAATCTACATGATCAAGTAAAATCAATAATTTATTAATGATATAACAAGATTTTAGATGTTTTACATACATTGGTAGATTCAGGGCCGAGAAGGGAGGAGGGGGTTCACTGGGTGCTCGTGAATTCCCGTTTGGGATGCCATTTGGGCATGGTGAGAACAGTTGTGACGTTTAGCTTCATAACTTACTGTGTACATAAAAGTTTGAATTAAAGCACCTCCTAAAAACTCTTTACTTTCTATCAAAAGAGGACTGAGGACTCTTCCTTGAGGCACGCCATATTTAACATTCATTCATTCATTTTCATTTGTTTAGAGGCGTTATCCATTGATAATCAAACTAAACCAAAAATATTTAGCTGTGAAAAGATTAATAACATGAGAACAACAATTAATAATTTATCTATCCAACTCAACAATGTCTATTTATAAATAGAAATTGGTAGTTCAACTTTCATGGAGTAATGATAGCTTCTTAAAGAAATTTATCTGGAGGCAACGATTACTTTATTAGCGATTTTTTGAGAAACTTATTTGGTTAGTTTTAAATTAGACATGAGATATCTTGCAACTATCTGTGCTCTGAACTTTGTACTACACTGGGATAATTGAGAATCCAGTGGTCATGAATTTGGTATGCTTTTTTCAGCTTCTGTTTTGATACCTCTCTCGAAACTGGTTTCATATTCCTACTATTTCATATATGCAGCATAAATTTACATTTTTAAATATGGTAAAGTTTTATTAGGACTGACTATACTGAAAAGGCTCGAATCTTTTTATTTTCTATGGCCATTTTTAGTATTTGTGCTAGGACAAAATGTACAATATTTGGAATCCATAATCACCATTTGTGCGGTAGATTTTGCCTAAGAGTGTACCTAAGACAAGAAATCATTTTAAGTTAAGAAACTTATTAATATAATTACCACTTTTTAAAACACCAACAAGTTTTTTAACCACCAAAAAGTCACGAACTGTGAATTGATTATTAGGTTAGCGTTAAAATAACTTTGCAACTGTCAACTAAGAAGTCATTCGAACAAAAATTTGTAGGCAGCATATAAAATTACATTACCTCTGATAAAAAAGCAAAGTGCACCAAAATGCCAAATATATATTTGAAGAAGATAGTTCAATCTTGTGCCAGTTAATATATATTTGTAAACAAAATTAATTGTATATATAAATTTAACTTTTGTGAAAAGTTGAAATAGCCTAAGATCAAATCGACAAAGTATCTTTGTTAGTTTGTGATTATTAAAACAACTTCTGTTTTAAATTTCCTTTAAGTTGTAATTTTTTTAACCCTACAACGCCATAAAAATATTTTGTTTTAATAATATTGACTCTAAAATAAATCTAGTTCGTAAAAACATTTTCTAGTGAACCTACATTTGGCATTCAATCGGCCTTGAGTCTATCTAAAATGTCAAAAGTAGAGTTCAAAACAATTTTAAAAAGATGAAACTTCACCCACTCTTTTGCCGAGGTTAGCAGGTTAGAATTGATATAGACAAACTGGTAAGACATTTTTCTTCGTAAAAAAAGACAAGTAGGCAGATCATGTTTACGTCATCAAAATGCAAAAGAGATTATTACCATTGTTTATTGACGTACATAAGATACTGTTTTTAAACGTTATCATGTGACATTTAACGTTATGTATTTTTTCCAGGTGTTGTGAGGTTTGAAATTGTACCAGCAATGACGTTGTAAGTATCTTTTATTTTTATTTTGTTTTTAATTATCACAAAAGAAAATGAGACACGTATATCCATATAAACAAAAGTATCAGATTAAACATATTAAACATACAAGATAGATCTATCTTCGGGTCATTTGAAAAAAAGACTTAGGAACAACCTACATACATACACCTGATTCTATTGAACGCTTTAAGTAGCTACTTCAAATAATAATTGTATTTTTCATTTTAGGGGAAGTAGAAACCAGGTTATTAGTTCCGGCATCACAAACAATAATCCTGGGCAGTTATCCAGCTTTCGTGATTTAGCACCTGTTTACTGCAAAGAGGCCCTTACGAAACACATCTCATCTACACTCGATCTTATTAAAATCGGTAATGTTTCTTTGTGTACTTTTCTATCCTAACCTTTGTCTATTATTTCCAATATTTACTCTATTTGGTAATGGCAGGTATAGTCGGAAAAAATTAATTTTAAAACTAGGTTTTAATGTGTTTTTTTGGAGTTAAATTTAGTTAATATCTTTTTGTGTAAATTGGCATTGTGTTCACAGAGTTCCGGCCCTTGACAATTCGGTATTCTTGCTTGCATATTAAGAAGTCATTGCTCAATGTTTTAATGCTTCATAAGTGGAGAACCAAAATCATTTATCTCGATATTATACTTTTTAAATAATTTTTAAGAACCAAAGTGCTGAATATTAGGGTCTATTTTTGTGTCGGACAGAAATTCGATGTAAAAATTTTACAAAGTTATTTTTTAATAATGAAGATAATAATCCTGGTATTTTATTTACCACATATTAATAGAAGACGTCAACTAGGATCAAAACAAATGAATGACCCTTCCCTACTACGACGTCTGGTCTATTCATAACTTTTCATAGAAAATTGGTGTCGGACTGAATCGATATTATTTTTCTTCGAAATTATTATAGATAAATAAGTTGCAAACATTTTATTCAAAACTTTATGGAAATTTTTACACAATGACAATTAACATATTTAAGAAATACTTCAGATAATTATGTATTATGAGTATTATTTAACAGCCGTACAAGTAACGTTTTCCTTGTTGGACGTAAGAAAATGATTACTATATTTTTATTTAATTGTAATAGGTTAATCTAAAATATTTTGCCTAATTTGATGGATGTTTATTGTTTTAAATTAATTTTACTTAAATACAATTCATACTTTTTGTATTAGATAGTGATTTTGCTTTAAAAAATAACTTTACTAAAAAAATCACCATCAAATAGAAAAAGTATATAATTAACGATTGTTTTCTTTAAAAAAACATCATTATACCTATTTAAGTAAAAATCAAATATTAAATGGGTTTTAATGACAAAAAATAGTTATTATAAATTACAAATAATTATAAAGAATATTACAATTTGATCTTCTTCTTTGACCTACATATGAACTTCCGTCCAACACTTCAACAAATAGCATAATTATAGCTATTATAATGTTCATATAGTATTAAGACATGTTTCATGAAATAGAAGCATATTTGAAATTGTAGTAAAATAGCAGTGTCGGACGGAAACTTGGATGGCATTTTAATAGGTTGTAATATTATGCATGATGTATTTATCAATGCAATATTTAATCACGTTATGAAAGCCATTTTGTTTTGATACTTAGCCAAATTTCGACATTTTTATGTATTTCTGAAAAGTGCAATATAAATTTTTCAAACCTACTTGGGTGTCGGACGGAAATTCTATTAATCGAATGATTGTAATAACATAATATTCATCACTGTAATATTATTGTTTTCCCTCCAACACTTTAGAATACTTAATGATGTAAACAATAACCCTACAATTAAAATTATTGAACCATTTAAGATACATAAACTATACATTTTCTGAAACTTTGGAATGATTTATATATGAATTAAATCGACAAATTTCTTTATTTTATGTTTATGTTTCGGGGTGACTTTTCTATGTAAATAGGCCCAATGCTACTGGACAAAATCTCTAATTGTCAATTAAGATACCTAAATTTTAATTTAATTTGAAAAATTAAACTTTTTCTTTTTTCTGTATTCCTAAAAGGAGCCGAACGCTGATGTGCCCAGGAAATTTAGTAGTGTTTTTGAGTAATCAGCTGAAAGTTGTAGGATTGTTTTGTCTTAGAACCGAATATGACGACAGATGTTCCATCTCGTCACAATGTTTGACTTACAAGTCTTGTCTCCAAGATAGGTCTTAAGTTGGTCGATAATGTTGTCTCTCCCTAATAGTGGATGTTTAGGCTATTATAGTGCAAGAGAGCCTTCAAAGGTGCTTCTGATCAGTAAGAGAACCGAAAATCTTTGTTGGTTTTTCTTCTGCATGCTTTTTTGGACCACAGACTAAACACCGAACGAACTCTGGACTAATCCGAGGTCGCCCCACCCTGGCGGCTGTCTGATCCGCCTCTTCAATCTCATTAATACCGCAATGAGATGGAACCCTGATACTTTCTGCTTCAGGGAATCTATGATCTCAAAAAATCAGCAACAATCCTATCTTTGGTGGGATGAAGTCGGCTCTTTCGATCCTCGTCGTCGGAGTAGATTCGGATGCTCATAACTGTTGTTTGAATGCTTCCATCTCAGCCCATGAGAATCTCATCTTGATTTCTTTTACTACTCGTCAATGTCTACACCAAAAGGGGCTATCATCAAGTCATTTCAGAGAGGGAGGGTTAACATTCACTAAATTTTTATATGTAAATGCTTGTATTGATAAATCTGAAGGCAAACAATTTTATTTTCAAATTGAAAATAAAGCGAAATGATAACATAGTATCACCTATGTATATGCTACATTTTTCTTTATTAGAAAAATAATATTTTAAAAGCATTCTTTTGGAGTCCATTCTATTTCAATACTAAAAGATGGCGATGCAATGGTATCCTCGCTCTGCTATTTACTTCTTTTTATAGCTACTTAAAATCAATTATAAAATGAATGTCTTTAATTTAGGTATCGTTGAATGAATCAAAACCTCTATTTCAGATAGGTACGCAACCAGACTATTTTAAATTAATTAATTTCACCAATACTCAATGTAAAACTGCATGAAATAATTTGTCCTTTCATGAATGGTGACAGAAACCAAAACCATTTATTTAGGTATTCACGGCAAAATATTGACTATTTAGAATAAAAAATTACCGCTTTCAGTATAGTTATTGGATAAACATTTCTAATATGGACTCATGGAGGTACCTACCTTTCTT
Organism: Parotoplana pacifica; assembly: GCA_034780595.1. NCBI lineage: Eukaryota > Metazoa > Platyhelminthes > Proseriata > Otoplanidae > Parotoplana > Parotoplana pacifica. The sequence continues at coordinate 8,875 of JAUYWI010076975.1, forward strand.
TGCGGAAGAAGTTTATGTACTCTTGTATTTTTACGTCGGTTAATTATTCTTTAATTTTATGGATTGACTACCCATCACCCGATGTTAAGAAAGTAGAGAAATGACCATGAGACTCACTTTCTTATGAAAATTTCACAATGAGACTCACTTTCTTAGCTAACTTTCTTACTTATCTCGCAAATGATCAGCTTTACTTTCTTAAACAAGTACAGTATAGGCATTCCAAATCAATGGAGGAGGGCGACAGGACATAGCTCTAGTGCTGTCTAGTGATGTTACGTCCGTCCATAGACATCGGATAGGCGAACCAGCCGTGCCGAGCAGCGAAATGTACCAGCTAATGTAATGTGCTGCAATGTGCATACTTTTCGGGACCAAAAAAATATTTTGCATAATCTATGATCAGTATTAATTTTCTTAACCCATATTCATACTTTCTTATCCAATTGTGATGAGTCTCACTTTCTTAACCATTTTATCTAATTCTGAGTCTCACTTTCTTAACCATTTTATCTAATTCTGAGTCTCACTTTCTTAACATCGGGTGATGGGTGTATGCCATGCGTGGGCTGTTAACTTAACTAATTTAGTGTGATATAATTACGTAACGTATACTGATGTGTACACTGACTCTGATAGTTATAATTAATCAATAATATTAGGGTTTCCATTGTTTGGTCTAGTGTATATAATTGAGGAAACTCGTCGGATTTAGAAATTTGATTGTGAGATGATTAAATACCGACTTACAAATGAAAATCCTTGTAGAAGGTATCCAATTTTACAAATATCCAAATGTCACACCGTTTACACTTTAGACAAAAGAAGCCGTAGAATTTAAATAATTAAGTCACTGCAAATACACATAAAAAGACAAATAATATCGATTTCTACATTAAATAAAATGCTGGCTTCAGTAGAAAGTCCTATCTGGTAGGTGAATAGAATAAATACCTAACATCCATCCATTTTATTATAATAAAATCATAGAAATAGTTTGTACCCAATTTATTTTGATCTGTGAAACATCTTTTTATTTGTCTTATAGCACCTAGTCTGACTGTGTATAGCCACTACTTTCCCCGGAATCCGGGTTTATTCAATAAAATTACTAAAACGCGGACTCGGACCCGATTATGACGTTTTACTATGTCCATTATTTGATTGTTTAGAACCGGAATCAGAGACAGGGTCCGAATCTGGATTTTATTAATAAAGAAACAACATTAGGCAGAATATTTTTAAACCAGCAAATTGGTATTAGCAAAATATGTCGTGATTGGCCACGTAGTCGATCACACTTTGTCTGTCTAACTAGCAAAATATGTCGTGATTGGCCACGTAGTCGATCACACTTTGTCTGTCTAACTAGCAAAATAATATTTGATCGGGCACCGATCACACTTTGATAAACAAAACAAAATATTATCCGAATGTGGAGGAAGGTGATTCTCCTTCTCTTATCAGACGGAGAAAATTGTGCAATTCGATCAGGTGAATCGGCATCCAGAAATGTATTTGACCCACAGATTTCAATTATACCTACTTTACTTTTCAGAGGCTAGATAAAGCAGTAAGCGATTTATGCATAAGATGGATAGGCAGAATTTGTTATCGCTGCTTTGTAATTACTCTGTTTATGTTTGTCAAAAATCAGCGGTTTTGTAATAATACGGCGACGAATAAATATTTTTTATTTAATTACAAAATATTTAAAATTCAAGTTTTAAAAAAACTTAAATTTACAAATAATGTTCTGTAGGTATCATTAGTTAACTCTAAAACGTCTGTGGTTGTATTCTAGATGGCCGTCATACCAAGGGTTCTCGTTATAGGTTGATTTACAAAAAAAATTGTCAAAGAATAACGAAAATTTCTCAAAATTCGAGCCTCAATCTAAAATTAAAAAGTTAATATTATTTCGCTCTTTTTCTCTATTTGGTAGCAGGTGTTCAAAAATTATTGTAATTATTTCATTAAAATATCTGAATTATATATATTTCATTAAAGAAAGCCGTAAAATATAAAAAAACCTATACATGTTTTTCTAACTTTTATTGCGGCTCCCAAAGGTAATCCGTCTAGTCTAACTATATAACGTCTTTGATTTGACCATATTTTTAGTTATATTTTGGAAATGTTCTTTTAAAAAAATAAATTTCAATTAAATGTGAAGTTATCTTGAATAATTGGAAGCATTTTGTAGACTACTAGTGGTGATCGGTTTGTCCAAATTTCAGATTTATATTTTTAGTATAACTGAATTTTATTTTTACGAATAACTATTTAGATATAGAGTACATTCGTGTTGAAAAAATTTTTTTTTAACAAGAAGCAAACAGGTATATAATTTAAATCAAACAAAGAAAGTAAAATATTCTGAATATTGTGAATGTGCACTTATAATATAAAAACAGAAACCCTCATTTTTTAACATGGGCGAATATAATTTTCCTAAAGAGAGATGCATTACTAATGAATAATAGGTGTAGAATCCTATTTTTGGCTTGAATGAACGGAAGAGTAAGCACCACCAGTACCTTACCTTACAGTTAATATGTCTGTCACTGGTACAGTCGCTAAGCAACGCCAAACCGCCATTTCTACCAGCGTTTAATTACTACTATATGCCATAGGTACAGAAACAATTATCGTATACTTATTATAAGGTGTACTTTTGATTAACTCATTAGTATTCGTCAAAACTGTAATATAATCAAATTTTATCATTATGTCAATAAAACATGGAAGAAATACCGAGCCATACACTGGATATATTCCTGATGGTAAGAATTTTACTTTTATACCTACAAGAATCACTCTGATACGGTAAACTTTCATTTTATATAGAATCCACTCGCTCGAGTTTGGTCTAATGAATATTGTTTTTCCGCTGGTGGTCTTTTTTCCCATCATTTCCCTCAAATATTTTGAAGAGAGGGTTAACTCAAAGTCCGTAACATCAGGAAGGCTCAAATTAGGCTCAAATTATAGAAAACCCTTCAAATCTTTTTTGAGTTTCAGCGAAACTACCTACAATTTACACAAATCCAGGAAAATCAGCAAACTTTTCTTGTATAGAAAACCTCCTAGAAGGGCACTTTATAATTATTGTAAGAGATTTGCTCTGCGCCTACCCCAACAACGTAGGTACAGTGGAACGTCCTCTAAGAAGCATTTAAAGTTTCAACTTGATTATCACAATTGGATTTGTTTGAATACTACCCAAAACAATTCACTGTTTGGTTATGACTTTTATATCCCTAAAAAGTGCATGAAATATACTAGATACCCACCCACTGTACCGAAATGAGTGTGTATAGTATTTGTTTGGCTAGCACAAGCTAACCAAAAGGTCGGATTTTGTACCTGGCTGACTTGAGCCCCCATCGGCAACATTATATATCTTTGACTTGGGTGCTAGTTACATCAGAAAACAAGAATTATTAAATTTGGTGTAGGATAGCAGCCTCTACTATTTTTCAATTTATGACGTAATCTAGAGCATTTGTGATTGTGTTCCCCTTGCAGATTTAATTGCATTTTACAAACCTCAAACTATGTTCCACACTACCCGAACTGGCATGGAATGCAGACGTTTTCACTGTGCCACTTGTGGAGAACTTCACCCTACACAAAGATATTCATGTCAAAGAGTTCTTGAACATATCAATGGCACTTCCTTAGCTGACGCACTATACCGAGCAAGGGAAGCGGAGCAAATTGACCGAGCAATCGAAGAAAAACATGCTCAAGGACAGAGGGTCACCGGGCTCAATGAATATACGTCACAAAGCGTTTCTTTTTCTTCTTCAGAACAAATAATTAGACCAACTGGAGAACCATTTTGTCCTCCGCAATAATTGTATATAAAGTAATTATTTTGATAATTATTCAACATTTACTACTAACAAGTAGTAAGATAATTTTAAGTTCTATTAAAAAAAACTAAATGTTAACTTTATTAGCTTTGTAGAAATCTTTATTCTGGTTACACTTTAAAACTAAGATTGCAAGATGTTGTTTTATTTACTGTTGTTGTTGTTGTTGTAAATATTTCCACTTACATATTAACCTACATATTAAAAAAAACTGTTAATTATGTTAAATGATTTTTATTTAAATAAATTATAAATTCAAAATCATTAAAAATAAATTATTTAAATATGTACGGTGATTCTGAAAAGATATCTAACGAAGAAACCAAAATAGCAGTTGAAAATAAAATTAAACAGATTCTGTCTATTATTGAACCAATATATTTCCAATCTTCAATTACCTGAAAGAAAAGAGACATATTAGATCAGATTTAAAAAAAAACAGTGTAACATACCTACAATATTTTTTATTAATTCATTATTTAACGTAAAAATCTTCAATACCTTTTTGTGATAAGGGTAATAATTTAAAAAAAGTATACTTTGATAAAAAATATACTAGGTACTTATTTATATTACTCGCCAATACCCAGGACAGCTGTTTCGGCCTTGTTGGGCTTCATCATCCAGGCATAATCACAGCCTGAGCAATATAAAAGTTTCGTATATTTCATATTAAAGTATAAAAGAGAAGAAAATTTGCTATGGTTGCATAAGAAGAGAGAGAATAGAATATATTCAGAAAAAATATTGTAGGCAAGTCAGATTTTTTATTAAAGGGCACTTACGCTGTCAAATCAGGTACTGGTCAATTAATGTAACAAAAGAAATATTTGCCCAGGATCTGATTTGACAGCCCTTTAATAAAATATCAGGCTTTCCTATATTTTTTTGTGATTACTTTTATTTTCTCTCTTCTTGTGCGATTTTTCCTCTCTTTTATACTTTGATGTGAATTATACAAAAATTTTATATTACATACCTACAATATTTTGCAGTAATTCATTAATCAACGTGGAAGTCCTCAATACTTTTGATTGTTTTAAAATTTGTGTTTCTCATGTTGCTGAATTCAATTGATGACAGTTCATTTGTTGAACCTTTTGATGTCACCGGGTTATTCTAAGCTAAGGCCCTCATCGGGTAACATATCTTTAAAAAAATAAAACATCCGTTATTTTATGGGAAACCGACGTTAATTCAGACGGATTCTTAGTGAAAAGTCATAAAAATAAAACGTCGAAATTAAAAATTCGTATATCAACAGCCGTATATGAAATAGTCGTAATAAAAGCCGTATATTAAAACATTGTACTCAAATAGTCGTATTATTAAAAGAGATATAGTAAAAAAACACATTAAAAAATGAGAATAAAATATAATAAAAAAATTAAATTAAATGCAGTTTTTGAAGTATTAAATTATTGGTTCATCTTTAAATATTATTTACGATTTATTATGATAATACGATACTTAACCGAAAAAGGGTATAAAATGCAATAAAATCCCAACTCAAACCTACCCGTGAATAATTATCTAACGACCGTGAGTGTCCCTCAATAAAGTTGATAGCCGAAATGATATTGTGAATGTTCCTCATGTCAGCTTCCGACTTTCCACTCAAACTATAAGCTTTATGTATTGACTCATTGATGTCCCCAGTTTCATCCGGCGGCGGGTGACATGACCACGGGACTTCCTCGATGTTTGTAGAGCAGTCAAGAGAATTTATGTCTGAACTGGAGACATGATGAGGCATGAAACTGACTGGCGAGTCGTTATTCCAGCGATTGGCGTTGACATTGTTCACCTCCTCCCGACGGCCCAGCAGATTTAGTGGGAAACACTTTGTCAGTATCGACTCTTTGGCGCGTCTCAGCCGATTGGTTAGTCGGTTGTTGGCGCATAGATGCCCCTTGAGATGGATGTCTTTGGACTCGTGGCCTGGTCTTCGCATGAAGAGGATGGGGGGCAGGTAGTGAATGAAAACTATCCGCAACCAATCGGGCAAGTTGTGAGTGTTGGGACTGCGGAGACCGAGGTTTAAGATGAAGACGGTTAATACGCAAGAGATCAAATTGATCAGAAATGTTGCCAATAGGAACTTGTTTATGAGTGGAATCTGTAAAAGTAAAATAAGCAAAAATAATGCATATATTGGGTAGCAACCACAAGAATGACTAATAGTTAATACAATATTGGCACTTGTAAAAGTGTTCTAAAACGCAATTCACAAATAATAACATTAATAATTCTTGTTTTCTGTGGAAAATTATACATTTTTACAGAGAATTTTTGTCCTTTGCCCATCATTGGCGAGTAATATAAACAAGTAGTATAGTTTTATCAAAGGTATACCTGTTTTTTTTTAATTATTACTCTTAATACGTTAATTCGCCAGGATCTGCTTTGACAAAGAAACAGGCTTTTCAATATATTTTTTCTGAATATCTTCTATTTTCTCGCTTCTTATGCTACTATAGCGAATTTTCCTCTCTTTTATATACGAATATTTTTTTATATTGCTTAGGGTGTGATTATGCCTAGCAGATGAAGCCTTTTGAGACCGAAACAGCTGTCATTGGCGAGTAATATAAATAAATCAAAGTATACCTGTTTTTTAAATTATTATTCTTGAAATAAAATAATAAAAACATCAATAATTCTTATTTTGTGGAAAATTTGACACTTTAAAAAAACACATTAACATTTCCCATTTAATTTTAATATGGTGCTTACATATTTTCATAATTAGTTGAATTTTGAGCCGGCTAAAATTTTATCACTTGAAATTATTTATACAAGAAATGCTGCTAGAAACACCGTACGTGAGAAATTATAAAAAATTCTTTAAAAAGCAAATTTTCAGCGTTTTCTATTTAATGAAACTGTAAAATAAATAGAAAAGGGGCTTACCTGGTCAGTTGGTGGAAGAATTTTACTCATTAACAGCAGAAACACGACCATTGCCAACAGGATGGAAATGGTCAGAATGACCTTTTTAGCACCGGCATCCACGGGCAGATAGAAGACACAAATAGTCAACAAGGATGTCAGCACAATGGGCATGATAAGATTGACGACGTAGAACAACGGTTTACGTCTTAGACGTAGACGATAGATTATGAGGTTGGTAACGGTGCCATCTGCTCGTGTGATGTTGATGATTTCTCCAGGCGCCTCCAAAATCTCCCACGAAGCGGAGCGCATGAAACTGCTAAGATCGACGTAGTCCATTCCCTCGAACCAGTCTAATCGAATCTACATACGCATAGTGGATATTGGAGAAAAACAAAATATTTTATAACCAAGTATTCACTTTGAAGTCCAAAAGTGTGTCCTGAAAAAATGCTTTTTTATATTTATAGGTCATATTTTCGTAAATATATGAAATATGCCTTTTTATTTGTTGTACAGGTAGGTACATTGGAAAGATTCATTGACAGAAATATTGTTTTTTTGAAAGAAAGGTTCAAAAATTGAAGTATGTCCAATTGACCTTCAAATTTAAAGTGTAGGTCCACTAGGTATTCAGTAATACAAATCCATAATTGTTTTTCTGAAAAATATTGATTATTGATTGTTTTGGGTTAAAAAATCGATAATCAATATTTTTATAGCAAAAAAAATCGTTTTTTGGAATGCAAAAATCGACAGTCAATGTTTTTACAAAATGTATTTGGTGCTGAATGCCTGAATGCCTACAAACCAAATTCAAAGTCAATGGAAAATACTTTAATTTTTTTAACTTAATGACGTCATCGCTTTTAGTTTGGCCTCATATTGATTATTTTAAAATTTTTCTATCAATGAATCTTTACAAGGTACCTGTGTACCAAATAAAACTAAATATTTCATACTTTTTATGAAAATATGACTTATACCTAATATAAAACCTTTTTTTTTTTTCAGAACACCCTCTTGAACAAGACTTATCTGACAACCTTATGTAAATATATACAGAAGAAATTACTAATAATTAACTGGATATTATGGTAATCAGAAATATCTAGTTTGAAAAGAAAACACTAAATGGTATGATGCATATTAATATAAGAAGTTGGAAAAAAACAAATTTAAAAAAAAATGCATGTTGATAGGTAACGAAGGATTGAAATTCGAAAAAATACGTAAACAAGGTTTTGTATGAACCAAATTTTTAAAAAACGATAAAAGTAAACTCTAAACAGATAAACCAATCCATACATAAAAACTAGAGGTAAAAAGTAGCTAGAAAGGTTTTTTATACGTGTATTCCTATCAGATTTTACGACTTTAATTATAGAATATAATTTCATTTCACTTGGAGCAACTTAAGTTGCACAGCATTGGATTATTTGCATATTTATCATTTCAAAAAGACTACATTGGTTCATAATAGAGACAAACTATATGTAGTAAGTTACAGTATGTCCCTGGTTCATACAAAATCTTGTTACCGTACTTGGTCCTGGGTTGATCAGTCATCACCTACCAGTTCACACATTTTCTTTAAAAACTTTTTTTTGTTTTAATACACAAAGTGAACTAGAAAATGCATGAAAACGTTCAGAAAGTGAAATTTTAGCAATAATATTATATTTAGGATGCCGCCATATCACATTTGTAGCAGTTATTGCAAAAAGAATGGTGATCATTTGTACGGATTGTCAGTATCATGTACAACTTTGCTCTATAGAACGATTTTTAAACTGATGCAATATAAAAACTTCAATTCAGATGAACTACACTCTGCTTTGAACAGATAACTTGGCTATTTAAACTCAAAAGCAAAATTTCAATTAAGTACCAACTATCTTATACTACTTTTGCAGACAAGTAGTATAAGATAGTTTTATAGAAGGCCAGCAATAAATAGAAAAGCAAACATAAGTTTGCATTTTTTACCACTTTTGATTAACCCAATATAATTACAAGAACATGTTTTTAAAAATAACTTTTTAAAGGTTTTATTAGTGCCAATAAGTCGTACACTATTACATATGGTTGCTATGGTTTTAGGTTGGTATACAACCCTAATTGTATATATTAAGTAGGTAACTAAGTATTTAGGTACATGAAATAAATTATTCTTGAGACTTTAGAGCAAACAAAGTTTAAAATACACGCTATATAATTAGTATTATGCTTACTACCTCTAGCAACGTAGTATTGAACTACAATTGTATATTTTGTAAATTCTTTAAAGTTGTAAAATTAGATTTATTTATGTTCCCAAATGCCCAGCTAAAGTCATACCAAGCTAAAAACCATATGTACCTTGCCATATTTATTTTGAGTATTTTTAGACTTTGTTTTAGGAGAGCGGAAAATATTTTGTTGTCTTTTTGGCCAATCATATTTTGTTTTGTTTAATTCATCTAAGCCAATGGCAACTGACTGTTGGCTCCAAAGCTCAGCCGAGCCTAATGAACATTATAGGAACCATTATGGGCCATTAGTTGAGTCTGTGCCATTAAAATTTGTTATGGTCTCCTGACTTCAAATTCATGCGTTTTTTTAAAATAAAATTACTTACATCGGTACATTGTCGCAAGTGTCAGCCTAATTATTATAAAAATTATTTTTATTTTATGTTTATTTCTACCTCATTAATTGTATAAGTCCAGCTTGTCAAGCGTACTTCACAAATCTGTTCATCAAAGGGGAAGTACTGAACATTCATGATGCAACTGGTTGTGAAGGTGCTTGGAGGAACCCAGATCACTTCCCCCGTATTGTGGATGAGGATATTGCAATCAAATGACACTTCGTATTGACCATCAGCGCTAACAGAGATAAAAAATCAATTTATAAATTTTATATTGAAAACAACAATGACAAGATTAAAAAAAAACATTGAAATTCTAGCAGCAAGTATTTAACGAGAAACTTTTCAAAAATAAAAGTCTTACTTATTCAGAAGAACTATATCTGGTTTCCAAACTAGTTTTGGTGAAACCCGAATAACATCTTGACCGTCATAAGCCTCAGGTGACCATTTGAAATTGGGATCAAACCATTGCTAAAAGATAAAAGAAACATACATTAGCTAAGCTGATCCCACATTTCATACAAAGCGGTTGGGTTATTTTAGAGCACTTTGAGAATAGATGCAAAGGTTTAGCAGTCTTTACTTAGAATTTACAAATATCTATATCGATTCAAGACATATTTTATAGTGTATGTTTTTAGGAATCATTATAGGTATTTAAAAAAAGCAATGAATTCCTTTTATAAATAAATCAGAAAAAATCAGAAATCACTAAATTTACAGATATCATATCCTGCTTCATACCTACCAAACCATAAATCTATCGCAACTACAAATTGCAATATGAATGCTATTTCTGATTGCTTTATGAAACAGGTCACTACCTGGTAGGCGGGACCGCTATTCTAAATAATTACATATCTATGGTTGACCACATTTCACCTACCAATCTGTACCACACATTTGCTTTGAATGTCTGACGACGATCATCCTGCAAAACAAAAACCAGAGATGATAATAATTCTAGACCAACACCTATATAAGTATATAAGTATTCATACATCTTTTGAGAACTAAAAGTCATTTGGAAAAAGTTCAGCTCTGGAGGCTTTAATTAAATGCTTCTATAGTTATGAAAATTATAACTGAATAGTAATATTAGGCTAAAAATATTTATCTGGAGTGTTTAAAAAACAATGAACTTTTAAAAAATATAAATATCTAAAATTGTAAGATACCTACTTGCGATATACTTGCGATATACTTTCAATCAACTTCGATCATAATCATATTTTAAAAGCTCTATAAAACTAAATTAAATGTGTTACCAGCTGAATTTTCATTCGCCCCTTGGAACTACATGCTACTAACATGTTCCTGATCCGCCTCCCTTCAAAAATGTAAAATTATGAAATATAAGCAGGAATTCTTACCAAATTAATTAGTGAAACTATGGCTAAATGAAAATTGACAGTCATTATGTTTCCCAGTTTCTTCACCGGTTGAATTAACGGATTGTAGTTCGATTGCCTGAATAAACGCGCTTTGAGATCATTCTCTTGAAAGAAGATGTCTACAAAAACATGAAAGGCACAATAAATCAGAATTCTAAAATTATACAGTAGAATCAATAAAGTTATAAAAATGGATGTAAGGCTTAAATACCTCGTCCAATTTTCCGATTGGCATGAAATTAGGCGTTCTATGTATTTTGTTTAACATTTGAATAAGAATTCTTATTGGTATGTTTGTAATAATGGTATGAATTAGGTTTGTGTCAGTGGCGTAAGACTTTTTAAAGGGGATGACTTTAAAGGTATTTGAGTCAAATTAACCAGTGTATTATGTACGACAACACTCCCAGCTTATCTAAGTACCTAAAGTACATAAATGTATTAAAAGATAAATTGTTGTTGAAAGAGTATATCATTGTCACATAAACATTGAAAACAACACTTCAGCCTTTACTGTTTTTATGACTTAGTCTGTAAAAAGTGATGATGCACACATACGATCAAGAAAGGTAGCTAAAAATTGTTAGCAAATCTCCTCATTTGACAGAGGAATAGAAGTACCATGCATTGCGATAATGGATAAGTCAGATAGTTTTTCAGTTGTCAATGAATTTCTTAGCCAAGAATGAAGTCTATGGACACACGAAAATGATCGTTCAGCCTCTACGCTGCCAATCGGTAACACAGCGAGAACAGTCAATAGCTCACGGACATTCGTGAAAAATATGGAATCATCATCAGTCGCGAGGATCGAAGTTACAGATCGAGATGGCAATGATGACTGACGTTTCCAATGATTGAAATATCTTATCAGTTCACTTTTGAATGCAAATTCAAGAGGCATGATGTGACTCCATTTTGTGAGCAGAGAGTCAGCCATTCTAAGCACATCATCTTCAGTGCGTTTAGCCAACACCTCAGTAACAAGACCACAAAGTTCATAGTGAGCTCTCTTGTTCTCATTAAAGCGAGACTCCATCTCAGCGAAGACAACATCTAGAAATGGAATAGCGACAGTTTTTTTTTTTACAATAATCTAGAATCGAATCATATGGTCAGTTGTCTCTGTTCATTTGGCGGCTGCAAAGTCTTGGTTTACAGTCTTCTGTTCCAACCTGCTTAGCAACTGTAACTGCAGTCTCATACACTCCGATGAGAATGTGATCCACATTTCGCCGCATACTTTAGTAGACAGGATTGTTATGAAGTTTGGTTAGCAACATAATTTGGGAATAATGATATTCTTTATGGATCTCATGACTTTGACTCTATATGACCTGCCGTTGACAGCAGTCACCAAAATGGCCAGGAACATCAGGAAAGGTAACCACAAAGAACTGTTAACAAAAGCAGGTAGACAAGGGCACACCAATAAACAAAAAGCTTAATGAATGTTTTATTTTCAGCTCTGTTTGTTGTAGATGTATATAAAATACAATTTACATTCTGGATTCTTACCTGTTATTATTCTCCCGTCTTTCTTTCTACATTTTCAAAAATAAATTATTATTTTTATTTTCGTCAGCATGCAATATATCGAAGACTCTGACTCCAATATATTTGACCATAATATCAGCGAACTAGCCTTCTCAATATTCCAATTTATACGTATTCGACTTTTTGAAATCCTTGCTAGCAAGTAACCAAAGGCCGCATTGGTTCAAAGAATTCCTTGGCAATAACAAAGTTTACAATATGGCCAATGTTGGTAAGAAAATGTCGCAGTCCATTTGTTTGAGTACGTGTGTTTCTATCCCAGTTCCAGTTATTATCTGCATGGTAGAATCTGTCATTTTCAGATGGTTCGCAGATTTCACTTAGTGTTATCACTAAAAATTCGTAAAAGTAAAAATCGTCCAAATGCAGTAGCCTTTCGATCCATCGTGTACGACAAAAATTCTTGAATCCGGGAATAGAGTACTTATTACAAGTTCCAATAAGGACTGCCGTTTTGGAGAATTATCAAGACAGGAATCAATCATGTTTACCATTTAGGGTACCTTGCAAGCACTGCAAATGACTAAATTCAGTAAATGTAGACAACAGCCTTGGTAATCCGCGTCTGGTGCTTGCTTGCTGATGTAAGCCTGGACACCCATATTATCAGAACTCATAGAGGCTGGCCTTTGCAATCACTGACTCGAATTCTGTGCTCTTTGAGACACTCAACATTTGAGTTAGCAATAGACTGCCAAGTCAATCGCTGAAGAGTACGGATTTCCAAAAGAACCTCTCGTTTGATTGGCTTGTTTTTTTATTGATATTTTTGTAAAAATGCTATAAATTAGATTTGTAGGTAGTGTGTTGGAATATTTCGATTAATATTATGGTAACACTTTGTACAACAAAGGTCGATATCAATTTTTGATGAATTTAGGCACAGCCCTGAGCAGTTATGTATGAGCTAAAACACCGAAAGATTTATTGAACAAACTTACCGGAACCATTTATAACTGGCTGGAGGCTTTGTGTCAGTTGTACAAAGCTCTTGATAATGATAACAAATATCGCACACAATAATAATTTCATTGTATAAAAAAGCGTTTAGTTAGGTAGATACTGCAATTAAGAAACCAAACAATAAAAACTGAAGCATTCCATAAAACAAATATAACTGCTAGGTGCGCAAGTTGTTTTTTTATCGTTATTATTGAATAAACAAGCAACCCATATTATACTTAAACGCATTGACCATTTAGCCCTCAATTGGCGATCAATAATTAGTTCAATTCACCACTGTGCGGGGTTGTAATGGAAGGATACCAGAAGGACAAAATACCTCCCCGCTGGCGTTTGTAGGAAATTCAATGCTAAAAATATTTTTGCAAAAAACCGTATATACGATTTTCTTTGACATTTGCTGTTGCATATGCTTGTCGCGCAGTAAGATATGTGATATGCCGTGATCAATGCATACCTATGTATAGTAGGTAATAATGATGTGTGGTATGCATAATTATCTAGGGTAGAAGTAATGGATATAATAAGTATGTACGAAATAGAAATTCAGAATTTGAAATCAGTTAGTTAACGTTCATTGTAAAATTTTAAACTTCATTCCATCCTGTTTTTTTTTCTTTTCTTTTAAAATGTAATATGTAGTTTGATGTTGAAATAAAAACTTTCATCTGTTTTGCAGTATTGGAACTAATCAACCCCATACACTCTGGCTGATAAACCTTTCTAATCTACGTCCCCTGAAGGGGGGAGTTGTACACCCCCACCTAGAATATTTTACTTTCCATGAATGAAATTGGGCTGCAATTTGGTTTATAAGTACCTTAGGACGTAAAAATGATAAACGGGCCGAGCGGAGCGATAAGGTCATAAGGTTCAACAATTGAACTTTATTTGATTTAGTTCAAATTTGGCGTATTAGGTCCATTAGATAAACCCATGTATACGCCATATTTGAAATAAATCGGACAAACTTTAAGAAAACGAAAGGCAAGCAATAATTTCTTCAAAAACAATCTATAAATTTTCTTTGAAGAAATTAGTGCCAAAACATCCTGGCAATTAATTAATTCAAAATCCGATGTGTAACTTTTCTGGATGTCAGTCTAAGACCAAGTAGGGCAGATACTTGAATTAGTGGAGTAACCTCCAAACTCATTCGAGAGAGAAGAGATGCCCGCAAACACAAACAAAATGAGAAAATCAAAGAACTCAACAAGAAGATAAAGAAATGCCTCAGAAAGCCTGGCTGGAGCAGGAATGTGCTATGATTGATGAATTTGACAGACTACATAAAGGGAAAGCTATGTTTAGAAAGATTGACTCTTTCAAGAAAAGTGACTTCAAGGGAAAACAAAGATGGTGACACACTCAATGAACATTAGAAGTTTTGAATCGATGGAAAGAGTATGGTGCAGAGCTAACCACATTACATCCCAGTCACCACCGAGAAAGAACCGGATCCTCTGCTCTCAGAAGTGCAAATGCCGTCAAGAAACTCAAAAATAACAAATCGGTTGGACTGGACGGTATTCCAACAGAACTCATAAAATGCTCGGGTGACTTGGCAACCAAAACCGTTCACATTCTCTGTGTGCAGATCTGAAATACAGAACAATTAGAAAGAGATGCCGAACATAATTGATTAAGTAAATAATGCTGGAAAGAGGCACCTCTTGAAATTGAATGCAAAAAAAGACCAAAGTTATGCGAATTGGAACAGAGCTAACAACAAATGGAAGAACACAAGTGGATTGGGAGACCATTAATGAAGTGAATAGGTTCAAATACCTGTGATGAAGCTGGTGATGGACGTAGCAAAAACAAAAATGTGTGAGATGACCTGCACTGCCAACTCAGTTAAAAGTGAGGTTCGTGAAAACCCTGATCTGGTCAATCACCTCCCTATGGTGCAGAGAGATTAACCTTAAACTTCGCTGAGGAAAGACTTATCAATGCCATCAGAGATGTGGTTTCTGAGAATCAACTGCAGAGAGAACACAGAACAAATGCTAGCATCTTTTAAGAGCTAAGAACATCCCCCTCCTTTTAAGATTAATTCGAAAAAGGAAACAATCCTTCTATGGACACAAATGTAGAAAAGGGGGTTCCAACCTCACAAGAGCAATTCTGCAATGCAAAATGGAAGGCAAACGTTGAAGAGGTAGACCAAAAACCCAGTATCTTGACAACATCAGAAAAGGAACTGGACTAAGTATTGATTTAGTCAACTCGACAACAAGGGATCGCAAAGCTTGGCGGATCATTTCAAATGGATCGGCCAAAGCTCAGCCGTCATCATCATCGGTCTATGAAGGTCAACATACTGGGCAGGTCCATTAGAGTTATTTTTGCAAAATTCACGTAGCCTCTAAAATCGAAGCGAAACGTCTCATTTATAAGTAAAACACATTGTCTCTAAAACCTCAGCGAAACATCCTTATTTGCAAAACAATAAATTTAAATTAGGAAGATATTGAAAATAATGTAGGTATTTAAAATTGAATGTTTCGATTTCCTGGTTGCTGGTCTATGACAGCCAAAATACTGGGGCACGTCCATAATTTCTTTTATTGGTGAATTTACACCGATGAAACTCGACACCGACGCAATGGTAGTGATGGGCGTGTTCTGGTGTGGAGAAAGTCCGGTCAACGATTCCATCCGAGAAACTTGACA
>JAUYWI010076976.1:0-13652 GCA_034780595.1 Parotoplana pacifica
CAGCCGAAATCTTCAGTTCGTGGGTACGTCCTTCCTGTCTCTGGTGGATCGTGCCTCCTCCTCCTCCTTTGGTTTGGTCTCCTTGGACTGAGCCATCGGTGTGACAATGATGTCAGCTTCCTGTTCGAGTTTGTTGATGACGGAGATGACCGTGTTTTTGAGCTTCTCCTTTTCTGTGGTAGCATCCTTTTTGCTGATTCCCTCGGGGAGGTGCTTGAAGATGAAAATTTTGTGCGTGGCTCTAAGACGTTGTCCTAATTTCTCTTTGATGTACTTGACATGGTTGTTGAATGTCATGTTCCAGTCGAATTTCACTCCGAGGAATTTAGGGGATTCACTTCTGCTAATATCCTTGCCTTCAAGTTGGAGTTTTGCTTCCCATTTGGCTTTTCTATTCCAGTTGGTGAACAGGATGTATTCGGTTTTGGTGGCGTTGTGTTGCATTCTCCATTGCCTGGCCCAGTTCTCAATAACTTTGATGGCTGGTTTGATTTTCCTTTGACATTCTTATGGGTTGTCACCCTGTGTCCAGGTAGCAAGGTCATCAGCGAAGAGGCTGGCTTGGGCTTCCGGTCCGAGTTCCGCGATGATGTCGTTGATGAAAAGAGTGAAAAGATTCGGAGAGAGAACTCCTCCTTGGGGGACGCCGTTCTTGAAGGTTTTCTTCCTGCTCCTGTTTTGGTTCAGCTTCACGTAAGACTCTCTTCCACTTAAGTATTGTTGGATCCATCGAACATGACATTTTGGAATATCTTTCTGCAGTTTCCAGAGGAGTCCTTCTCTCCAGACCTTATTGAACGCCTTGCTGAAGTCGAAGAGAATCATCAGGTTACGTTTGCTCTTGGAGTGTTTTACATGCAAGAATATCGTTTTTGTGGGTGGCTTCATGTAAGTAGGGCTTGATAGAGGTGGCGCTAGCTGCGTGGCCAACTTTGGCGAAGATTGTTTTGAGAAGACCGGCAGGACGTTATTACAATGCCCTTGAGCCTGCCCACCTTTTTAATGAGAAAAATCTTGAGTGTGTTAACATCTGAACAGACACCAAATCAGTATTTGAATCCATTCGCAGCAAAAAAAAGTCCATATAGATGCCAGATTGGTGAATATCAAACATCTGGTTTGTGAAATTTCCTCCAAAACTGAAATTACTCTGAAGTGGCTCCCTGGCCACATCGAGGTCCAAGGTAATGAAAGAGCCGACGAGGAAGCCAATAGAGCCAGAATTAAAGATCAGAAAGACGTTGCCATCAATTTCGACTTGACTAAAGCTTTCTCGAAGGCGAACATCGATTACTACCCTACCTATGACAAGGATAAGATGAAGAGAGCTAAGGGCAGTAGGTGAAGAGCATGGTATTGCAGCCCATCCCAGGTACTCACCAACTATTATTATCAGAAGAGAATTGGAGCTATTGATAGCTGAGCTTGTTAAGAATGCATAAATCAATGGATTGTGTGTACCAGTTGGGAGAACTAACCGAGAAAATGGAGTCTGTTTAGCCTAGAAAATGCTTGTGACGAAACGACGATGATCGGCTTTTTGCGGAGGACTAGACTTTCCTGGTTCTCCACAAATCGGCTACCGGAACGGTAGTAACAGCAACAACTGGACTTGGAGGGATGAAGTCCTTCTACACCATGCTGGAGACTCCACCCACACATGGGGTAAAAGCAAATTGCCGCTGCCCTATGTATCAAGTACCAGAGGACATTGCCTACTTTATTTGAAACTGCCTAATCTATACTACTGCTGGTCCCACCCCGAATGTCATTATCCTTCAAGATGGAATCTTTCGCGCCGCCATTAGACTAGTTCGGGAGCTGAAAGATTTTAATCATAATGTCGCGTCCCAAACATTTGAATAGTTTTGTTACATAAGTATAGTATACACGTTCAGAAAGGTTACTCTTAAGTTGCACGGGTTATGATTTTAAAAGTCTGTGATCACTCAATGTACTTTTCCCATGCTCAAAAACTTAGGTGAATATATTGCTTCGATTTGTTTCAAATAAATATGTCGAAAAAATTTAGTAACCACAGAATTTACAAATCTAAGATTTCAAACTTCCTGTGGATGGATTCGATAATGGCCAAACTAGTGGCCAATAACATCATCAGGTCCAAAAATGGAAGTTTGTTCGATTTCCTACAAATCCATAATATGTTGATTAACGATATTTTAGTGGGAAAAATCTATATTTTTGGCCAAATTTACTTATGGCTCTGAAATCTAAACGAAACATCCTATTTTGCTCAAATTTGAAAATTAGAATTTGAAAGGCACCTGCTATGTGTGACCAGAAAACTGGATTTGTGGGTGAGCTGAGAAAAAGCAAGATCTTAGTTCTAGTCAGTACAGCACTGTATAATTCACCAAGAAGCTCTTTGTGCCAAGTCTGCCAAGTCAGCATCCTTCAAGACGGAACCTTTCGCGCCGCCATTAGCTGAATAATGTCGAGTCCCAAACATTTGGATAGTTTTATTACATAGTAGTGTATTTGAATACACGGTCAAAAGGGTCACTCTTAAGTTTCACGGGTTATGATTTTAAAAGTCTGTAATCAAGTCTATCACTAAAATGGTTAATTTTATACGTGATAGTGCTCAAGCGTCCAATAGAAATTGAGTAAATAAAATTAACCTAGATAATTCAGAAATAACTTGGAAATAACACAAAAGCTACATACTTTAAAGTTACCATGTCTATACTTTGCAAACGTACGGCGTACGTTATTAGCATAGAGACCCAGACTTTTGAGAACGTACCAGGTACGTTAATAGCAGTCAAGGAGTTAACTTACAGAAAATTCTTAGAAGATTTGTCACTTTTCTGTGATGCAAGATGACTAATTGCATTGAGAAATGAAATATCTGCTGACACTACTCAATTTAAGAATGATCTGAAAATGCAGATTTCATATCTGCATTAGCTGTTTTGACTGACATTACCTCACACCTGAATGTTTTGAACAAACAAATTCAAGGAAGAAATCATGATATTTGTTATCTTGTGGGTAAAATTGATGCATTCAAATTGAAGTTGAACAAACTATTAATTCCACAATTAAAGGAAAACAATTGGACACACTTTCCAAACTGCAAGGAAGTATTTGCTGATAAAGAAACTGATTTTTCAGATTATATTTCCATACTTAGTGATATTTCTACTGAATTTAAAAAGAGATTCCAGGACTTCCAAATAATTCAAGATGACCTTAAGTTACTGCAGTTTGAATTATGTGAGTTTGACAATCTATTAGAATTTTGGAAACTGGTAAATGTAGAATCATATTCTGAACTTAATAGCTTGGCACTTCACATGCTTTCAATGTTTTCTTCAACCTATATTTGTGAAAGCAAATAAAGTAAAAAGAGAGAAATCAGCTAAATGATGAAACACTAGCTTCATGTGTCAGAGTTGCATTAACTGACTTAGAAATTGATTTTGTAGAATTAATTAAACACAAAAACCTCAAATTTTGCGACTTTTAGGGACTCCCGGGATGAATTTCTTCCATTTAATACGGTCCACTGACAAATTGCGAAGGTTCCCCAGGTTCTTTCCAGTAATTCTGCAAATACCATCAATCCAATTCGTATTTCGTCTACTTCTTCTCCTCGATCCTTCTGTCTTCCCTATCATTATTCTTTTCTCTGATGAGTCTTTTGTTCTGGAGATGTTCCCGAAGTATGACAGTTGTTGTTTGGTGTTGTTTGAGCAGAGTGGTGTTGTTGGTCCAATCTCTTTCAGTACATTTCTATTGGTCCAGCTAACTTGTTACATTCTCCACCAGCACCATAACTTGCAGTCTTTTTTGTTTAAAGTCCATGTTTCACACCCATAGGGTGAACTAATGCGCAAACCAGTCTTTTCTTAGGCATTTACTGATGTTTTTGTTATTCCAAATGGATCTTAACCTAGTCATTGTGCCTCTTGCCAGTACAGCTCTTCTTCTAATTTCTTTTCTGCATCCTTCTGATGGTGTTATCTGTTCTCCCACTTAGCGCAAATGTCTCGACCACTTCTATTTGCTCTCCGTCGATGTGGAAGATTTCTTCTTGAGCATTAGTAATTATCTTGTTTTTTTTTCACATTGTGTTTGAGACAGTATTTCTCTCCTTCTTTCTTAATCTTACTTATGAGAGATGTTATGCCTTCTTTGCTTCCTGTTATTAGAGTAGTGTCGTCTGCATACCTAAGATTATCTATCTTTAATCCTCCAATACTGATTCCAGCCTCTGTGAGGTCGTGAGCTTCCTCTAATGCGTTTCGCATTACATATTTGCTAGCTGTAGAGATTAAAAAGATAGGGTGACAGAATGCAGCCTTGTCTCACCTCCTTTCCGATGTTGAATATCTGAGTCTCACCACAAAGAGTTCACGCATATCACTAAAAGTATAGTTTGCTAATTCTTTGGTCAATCTTCATTTTTTGAGAGAGCCGTCTCGTGACCTTTGGAGAGTCAGATGAAACAAAATTCTTACATCAAAGGATTCACAAACGAATTTGGTTTGATATACGGATTCCAGATTTCATTCAAATTGTTTGAGCTATTTTCAAGCAGTCTAAGAATATGTATATGTAGAATAAAATCTTTACTGCATCAAACATTCAAAATATGAAATAAACAATAATAATTAATAATATCTGTCAAGCCTTCGACAGTACTAACGTCATAGTAATGAATGTAATTCAACCAAAAGATGCGCAAAACTATAAATATGGCTTCAACATAAAAACAACATCCCTTCAAGATTAAATCAAAACTATGTATCATGTGTATCGTTTTCTACACCCAAACTGAAGCATGATAAGATGACCAGTCAAGCTCGGTGATTGAAAGTACCATCTAGTATATCCAAAATCCAAAAATCGAAATTCATAAAACAAAAAAATATAAAATTGTAAAGTTGCAAAACAATAACAAGAAATATGGTGCTGGTCTTAGGACCCTCAGCGGTGAGTTTTAAAGGCTAAATAAGCGCTAGTTGAATTAAAAGGCAGATCAAATACGACTTTAGTGATAATGGAATCATTACATTTAAACCAACAATGCATATTCCTTATGTAAGAAATGTACTGGCCATGGTTGATAGAAGAACCAATATGACAAACAATACCTACTCCTTGATCTACAGTGATGTCTTGGCTTACTAACTACAGGGTGCCTGGTAAAAAAAGCAATAAATTTGAAAACTCAATTAATTATAGAAATTTATAAGTCAATCAAAATTTCGAGTTACAAACATTAATGTATGTTCATAATTGCTCAAAATATTTTCCATTACAATCACCTACTGTTCAGTTGCATTCCGTACGGTTTCCATGGGAATAGCATTCCATGCTTTCGTTAATACAGCCTTCAATGTTTCAATGTCCGCTATCTCCTTTCTGCGTAAGAGTAGACTCCATATGCGGTGATCGAGTATATTCAAGTCTGGACATTTTTCAGGTTTAGTGATATCAACAGTGTTTTTTGATAACCATTTAACGGTGTCTGCCGATTTTAACTTTGTGAGAATAGCAAACATTATCTATCCGTAATTTACTGCTTTTTTACCACATTAAAACCATGAAAGTGACTGATCCAAACCACTAAAGGATGAGGACGGCTAACGGGAATCCATCATTGACCTATTTTTCAAAAGATGTCTTAGTCGTTCATTTGTGTATGCCTTCTTTTTCAGAAATAAAATTCAAACCAAGAAAGTGTTCGGTGGAACTTTTAAAAGTAAGATATATCTATTATTGGTTCAGTACTACACAGCCATGGAGAATTGAATGTCTGACGTTTCAATGAATTTGATTAACTTGATAATTCCTCCTATTGATTTTCATATGTTGCTTGTGTAACTTGAATAGTAATATTTTAGATCTTGTAATATTATAACAAAATGTCTTTTGTTCACTAATTATTTATTTCTGTTTTCTTTCAGCCATGTTGTGCATGGGTTGTCGTGTCAAAAACAACCACAAATCTAAAAAATCAAAGTCCAAAGTTAAGCACTGATAATAGTTATTGCAGTTGTACTATTGGTCACAGTAAATTGTTACAGTTTCTATTACCTTTGTATGTAAATCCGATAGCCTATACAAACTTTAAAAATAACGTTGTTTATTATTGAATCTCATAGAAGTACCTAGATACTCGTATTAAAAACAAAGCTATTGATTTTTAAAATATGGTCCATAATCATTGATTTTGAATGTAAAAAAACAAAATTATCTGATACTTTGTTATAGCGAAATGACTAGGAACACTGGTGATATCATATTTCACGAAAATCGTTAGTAATTATATTGCAAGTTTTGTAGGTAGCAGTAGTTTAGTCGAAGTTCGAGGAGTCACCTACCGTTTTTGAGTGAATAGTTGTGTAGGTAAATAGTTCTACGAAAATGTGTACTAAATTTTAAATATATCTACGATGAGTGTTTCAAAAATAACGCGATAAATGCGATAACCTTTTCCCTTTTAATTCAGTTTGTTCAAATTTGTAATATATTATCTGTAAGTGGTAAATAGTAAGAATATAATTTTTTTGAAGAAATATTTATTAGTAAAAAACAAATTTAAAAATCTGAAAAATAGTGCTTTCTGACGTTTTGATAAAAATGAGTGACTTTTTCGGAGAGCAATCGTAGCTCTGTGACGTTGGCTATAAATGACATAACAGCAATAGGGCCAATTTTTCCAATGGGCACAATGGTAGCTAGTTTCCTTTGGTTTGGAATTATTAGCTCTAGAATTCGGTGTCTTGTAGTCGGTCCCAAGTGTGAGAGCATGTTGTTTGGAGAATCCATCTGGTCCCGATGGCTTATTGGGTTTCATAGACGAAGGCATTGTTGAGTTCTGTGATGGAGTGAATTGCTGACATCGCCTTCGTCAGTTTACCAGACTTTGGCTCCTTTTCTCTTACCTCTAGGCATATGCTTACAGGTTCCAGATATAATGGCTGCTTGGAGGTTGTGCGATTTTTCGTTGGTGGAGGCTTCTTTTGATCAATCAGAGAGCGATGTCTACATGGCCTTGCAATTCAAATCAATTAGCTTTTATATATGACCATTTGAGGTTTGTGCCCTTAGACTTTGTTCTTTAGTTCAAGGAGGATGGAGAGGTGATCACTACCACTGTCAGGTAAAACTTTCCAGTGTGATCCCTTAATAGTTTTATTGCTGCCTAGGACCACATCTGGTGTCATCGTTGCTAATTTCATCCCAAAGAATGATGAGAGTTGAGGTTCCCAAAGACAATAGAATTCTTATCGCCGGGGAGTTTTAGCAGTGTTGAATTTCTGAATTCTGCTTTACTTGTTCTGATAAGTGGGATGTAGATGTAAATTTTCGTGATGCACTTTTGTCTGTGGAGAGTAATACCCAACCACTCGGTTGTATCATCACTGTCATCCAATGGAGGGTTGCTGATAATTCTATACTTCAGCTCTTTAATGAGTATCATAACACCTCCTCCACTAACTTTTCCATCAATCTTGTGTCCTCCTTTGCGAGTACTGTAGAGAATGCTGAAGCCTGAAATTTTTAGTGTGTGCTTAGTGGATTATTGGCTTCTTGAAGGCAGGCTACATCAATTCTTTGATCCTGTAGAAGTTTTCTTTGTTCAGAAGTGATAGCATGGTTGAGATCAGCTGTGTTCTACGAGAGAATACGTAAAGTTTTGATTAGATGTGTTTTGTAATGACGATTATATTTCTGGAGACTACGATTTATTGACAACTTCTGCGTTATCCTTTGTACACCACGTGGGCAGTCGACTTTGCACTATGAGATTCCTCATGTTTTCTATGAAGATGAATGACAGCAGATTCGGAGAACTGTGATATAGAGATTGGTTTTTAGGATTGGTTGTTTTTGTGGGTTAAATGCTGTGTATTTAAGGGTGGGTGTTCATGTCAATAAATGTTCATAGACAAATCAAATTCAGTAATCTTTCTAATGGGTTATAGTAGCCGTTTGTCAAGCGAGATCAAGAGAATCAAAATGGGTCATGAGGGCATTGTCAGTGAGCAGCTTTCCAGGGTAAATATATTAGATTGAAGGACGGAGGTCCTTGTTGATTGAGCTTTTGAAAAAATAAAATTGCGATGGGAAATAGGAAGAGTAGGTTTCTTAGAACAGAAATCCATGAACGAGAAGAGCAAATGGCAGGACGGAATACCACTAACCAAGCCCTTCATAGTTGGAATGGTCTAAGGCTTGTGAGGAGCCATCCGCAGGAGTTCGACGGGTCCTTGAATGGGCAGCAATAACGACCCTTAGCCCTGGGCTATTCCGTACATCGACTTGCTGCACCACCTTAAACTTGGGAACCAGTTATCGAGCTGTTAACTTGAGATTCGCCATGTTTAGCTTTGCGGTGGTGTGCAGAATATTGTTACCTCGGGGGTTGGATGTGATTCATCACCAGGCATGGGTGGCCCTGATACTTAAGAAGAATTTAGAAAACGTCTAACACTACTGCACTGAACACTTTTATCAGGATTTAGGGCTGTTCTGCTTTTTTATTTAAAAGAATATTCACGATCAAAATTGAATTTTATAGAAGACTTTATTAGCCTTAAACCAGAACTAATTAGATAACTCCCAAAGTTTTCATGGTTCTTTTATATTAATTATTTTATGTAATATTTTTAATCAGCTGAGAATAGATTGTCATTAATATTGTGTGAAAATATAGAAACCGGTTACAATTACCTCAATTTTCCCCTCAAAGTTTTGGGTATTTCAAGTTTAAGTATGCCTCGTTGTAACCTTCAAAATAAATGTGTTATGTAATTCTGTCTTAGTTTTTCCTATATTTATATATACATAAATATTCGTAACTTTACCTCTATAACCCAAAAATCTCCAATGTGTATGAAGACAGGTTTGGTGTCCAATCTTTACAACAAATGTGAAATTTATATGTAGTATTAGCGAACTTTATGGCTAATTTAAACCTATTGGTTTCTCTACGTACAAATTCTACTCAATGATTTTTGATCATATTTTGGTCCAGCTATTTCAGATATTTGTCATGTATGATATGGAATGTTTACTGAATAATGCTACCAGTAATTATCATATAACTTTTCATTCGATGATCGATTAAATCAAATCGATGTCTTCAGATCTATTTTATTATTTGTTACAGTTTACTCAAACGATAGATTGTAGTCTTTCATTTGTTGATACCAGTAGTATTGTGTTGATTCTTATCTTATTCAGTAACTAGAAGTCTTTTTTAAACATTTTATTTTAATATGTAACTTTCAATACTTTACCTACTCTATGTAATGTACCAAACCTAAAACTATACTCATATGTTGAAACAAAACATATGTATGTATGTTTTGCTTACCCATAAAAGTATTTAAAAGCCTTTTGAAACGGAGGCTTGGTTCACTTATCATTAACCAACTCCGATAGAGTTTGATAGGACCCATCTTTCAGCTTGAAAAGATAGCAAAATCTAAATTTTGGTACGCATGATATAAACGTCCAATCCCATTTTTTCTTACAGTTGAACCAAAGATTAGTTTACTAAACGGTTTTACGTGATTACCACTGCTAAAATGGCTACTGTTTATTTGGTCACTACTAGGTGCGCCATACTGTTTGAGCAATCAGTTGACTGCTAATTGCCATTTTAAATTACTACAAGTACCTCAAGTGAACAGTACATTTGTTTAAATTTTTATGTATACTGAAAGGCGGTTTTGGCACAACCTATATTTTAAAATAAGCGATAGTATTAAATATAAATAAATCTAGCTAAGAGATTTGTGAATCACATGGTCAGTCAGGCTGAATGATTAAAACAGTTGGACGTTCTAAATAAATTCAGTTAAACGAAAGTTTGGAAGATGATGATTTTCATAGTAAATGTCCTCAACATATGTATATCACCCACAGATAAAAGAGTTACAATAAAAGTTTTAAATTTATTTAATTTTTCAATCATTAAAATCCATTATTCGCTAAATCTACTTATCTATCTTGTTTTGTTTTTACGAGTATGCTACATACATTTTATCAACTGATTAAAGTAACATGACTTGTTCCATATATGCTAAAGATTTACATATCTAAAATCAGCTATACATTAGTTATCGTAAACCACTACATTTAGATTTTGTACAATAATGTATGCATATTGTAAATTGATTATTACATTAGAACCTACATCCTACTGCAAATAAAATACTAAATATGGGAAAATTGTTATTTAGTTAAAATCATTGAAATAATTAGATGAATTATTGCGTAAAGAACTATGTACATATATCTAGAGAGCCATATCTAGATACTTTCACGCTGGAGGTAGGTTCAAGACTTTAGAGAGTATAGGGTCTTGTGAGTAAAATTGGGATCAATGTAAAGCATTGTGTTCAAGGGTAATAGCCCTGATAAGGGAAGACAAAGTTTACCGAAAATGTACAAATTGATTGAAACTTGTACACAAAATGAGGCTTGCTGATTTAGGGATAACTGGATCTTGTAGTAGATTTAGGGGGAAAAAACATTTAAAAACTTAAAATTATTTTATTTATCTGATTAGCTAGAGAGAAAAAATTAATTTTATGTTATTTAAAAAAATAGTAGAAGATCATTAAATTAATTTATTTGTTGATGACAAGTCTATTCTGTTCTCATAGTGATTTTAAACTCTTGAAAGCATAAGTAATCAAGCATTGAATAAATGTAAAAGGTTAGATAGTAACAGATTAAATCTAAATACTGATAAAACGTATTACTTAATTTTTGGACAAAAGAACAGCATTTTTAAACTTACAATAAAAATTGGTAATGAAAAATGGGAGCAAAAAATATTTTAGGCATAATTATACAAGACAATCTAAAATGGAATCTACACATAAACAAAGTAATAAATACTCTAAACAGTAAAATCCCTACCTACTACCTATACACTAAGAGCCAATAAAAGATAGGATTTTAGTTTACAAATCTTTGTCTTTCTCTGTAATAAATTATGGTATTGAACTATCGTAAAAGAAACTCTAACTGGTTAAAACAATACAGAAAACTCAAAATAGATTACTAAAAATACTGTTTACAAAAATAGACTTTATAAAACTCATAATATACATAATGAAAACAATATTTTAAAAATTGAAGATTGAGCCAAACTAAGATCGTTCTAATTGGACACAAAATTGCCATGATAGAAAAAATGAATATTTGTCTTATCTATGCCACATAATTATGAATCAACCAGAGAATTAAGAAACAAACAATTTCACAATAACTGCTGAACATTATAGCTAGACAAATAAAATTTCAGAATCTGTTTCTGTTTTGTGGAATGCATTACCCACTTATTTAAAACAATTGGCTTTAAAGAAAAGATCTAAAAAATCTATATAATTCAATATCAAGAGTCAGATATTTAAGAACATCGCATATAAAAAGTGATTGTATCATCATAAACAATAATTGATTAAGTACACAATAGTTTAAAAGTGACTATATCATTAGAAACACTATATTTTGATTTTCTATTAATTTTAGTGTATTTGTTTTGTCAAGTTTCCATTGATTGTATAAATAGATTTTGTATTAAAGATGATTCATTTTGTGTTAATATACATAGAAAATAGCCATTTTCCATACTAAATCAAATATATAAATGTTTCTATATGTGTATATATGTATGCACAGTGTACATAATGATAATATCTTATACCTACCTAATTATCTTAACCCACAGGGGTTTGATCATCAGTACAATTTACTGTTTTTAACTCCTTGAGCTAACACCAATAATTGTATCTTTATATTACTGTAGCAGTAAAAGCCAAATATCAAGTTCTGAAGTAGAATGGTTTATTTAAGCAGTTTGATGATTGATAGTTATGTTCTCGATCAAGGCAACTATATATACATGAGATTTCGGCTTTTCACATTTGATGATTTCACCAATTGGTGATTAACAGGATATTTCATAATATAATAGTACTACTTTAAGTAACCCAAAAATACATAAGAAATACATATAACAAATGTAATTTACTGTCCTGGATACCACAATTACTATTACAACTCCTCCCCGTCAGGTTTGGTAGTCATCCAACTTCACTGGTCTCTGTCTGGTTCGCTTCGAAGGAGATCGGGGTGTCGGAGCTATTGGTTGGTAGACGGTCTCGTCCATTCGACAGGGAAGTGGGTCCTCAGTCTTGGGTGTGACCGGAGTGACCAGCCGACGTGGAGTGGAGGTCGCCAACGGCGGAGAGAAGAGAGGATCTGCCGTCGTTGGAGGATCAAAAGTTGCAGCTGGGGTCACGTTGAGTTGATCCAGATGTCGGACGTGTGTCGATCCGTCTGCTCGATCCATGACGGTAAACATGCGTGAGCCCTTCGGTGCCAGAACCAGACCATCACAAGTACGTGTGTTGTTTCCACGGTAGAAGGTGACATTCGTCGTGTCCAGGTTGGCTGAGGAGCGAAGGTTTCGCCCCTTGAACATTATCGCTGGCGACTTCTTGGTAGTGGAGTGTATTGCGTTCCGATATTGCAAAAGGAACGTGTCGATCCCTTTGTTGAGGTCCTCATATGTAATCGGTTGGTTGGCCGCTACGGCTGTCTTCAGGGTCCGAACGAAGTTCTCGGCCAGTCCGTTTGAACAGGGGTGTCTTGGTGCCGTGAACATAGCATGACATCCGATCGATTTGAGCCAGGCCTGTAGTTCTTCTCCCTTAAAGTGCGTCCCATTGTCGGTGACCAGGACTTGAGCGATTCCCTCCCTCGCGAAGAACTTCTGTAGAGCCTGCTTTGTGAAGTTGGCTGTTGCATTTGTTGTCAGAAAGACCTCGGGAAACTTGCTGTATGAGTCTTCAACCACGAGTGCGTAGTACTTGTTCAGGAAAGGGCCACAATAGTCAGCGTGTACCCTCTGCATGGCAGAGAAGGGAGTTGGCCAGGGCTTCCAATTGGGATGAGACTTCGGCTTGCGGAGACAACGGGGACATTGCTTGAGGTAAATTTGTAAGTCCGTATCCATAGAAGGCCACCAGCAGAGGAGACGAGCCAACGATTTCATCTTGTCCCGACCCAAGTGCCCCTGGTGTAGATGTTGTAGCATTGACTCTCGGCAGGTTGGTGGAATGAGTGCCCTCTCGTTGACCATGATGACTCCATCGGGCTGCATTGATACCTCTTCTCTGACTCGGTATACTTCGGGGAAGCGTTTCCTGGCGGAAAGTGACCATCCATGTCGTAGGCCAGCTTGGATCGAACCGTAAGCTAGCTTGGTCTCTCGTATGAGGAGGTTCCGGTCCATTGGTAGAGGATTTACCAGATTGACCGATGTCCATTCATCCGGATTGGGAGATTCCTGGAAGGAATGCCGCGAGAGGTAGTCCGCTTGGGGAATAGCCTTGCCCGGCCGGTGCTCAATGTCGTACTGGTAGGCCGATAATTCAATAGCCCATCGTTGTAGCATCGAAGACGTTGTCTTGCCCACCGAAGAAGCCGGGTTAAATATGTGCTGCAGAGCTTGGTGGTCCGAGACGATCTTGAACCGTGCCCCATACAGGTACTTGTGTAGTCGTTTCACTGCCCAGACAATTGCGAGTGCCTCCTTTTGTGTCTGGGAGTAATTCTGTTCGGCAGTGCTCAGTCTCCGGGAGATGCAG
>JAUYWI010076987.1:0-13652 GCA_034780595.1 Parotoplana pacifica
TAGAATTCCATTATTGGCCCAAGGATTATTGGAATTTAGTTCGGCCCATTCTAATTAGATTACTCTGTAACATACGTAGATAGTACACCGATGAAGTATTTACTTCTTCTATGGGTAGGTAGTCCTCCTAACACGTGAGCAGCTATAATTTTTAGAGGGGGCATCTGATTTTAGACCCCCCCTTATTCAAAAGTAAAAATAACCACCTAATTTTTCTACTGAAATTTACTTGTGAACTCTCTTTTGCAATATTTTCTCTTTACAAATATTTTCTTTTGATATTACTCATTAACTTGATATAAAACACTGAAGCTACTATGCTATCACACCATTATGAACATTATTTAAAAAAATATAAAGTGCATTGCATGTAGGTATCTATTACACTGTATATTATTTTGTGTTGTAATACCACAGTCACACATATAGATATACACACTTACAATTTTGTGTTTGAATAACAGTCTGCTTGATAGGTGTTGTTATGGTAGCTTTGTTTTCTTTAACCATACGTTCTATTAGTGCATATTTTAATTTTAAGTAAATATCTACGGCAGCTTACAATCTTGGTACAAATCTAACATCATTCTTTGCCAATGGAAACAAAATTCCTCACCAATTATTTTGTTTAAAATTGATGGAACGAATGGCACAAGTTTCACAACAGTTTTCAGTTTTCTTATCGGAGCTCTTCAATTTTAGTAGAAAACAGAAAAAAGGAAATCATAAAGAAATATATTGTTGACTTGATTGTGTATTCCAGAAAAAGTTCTTATGATACATGCTCTATTTTTGAAGCTTTGGCACTTCAGTTGGCTCAGAAAAACTACATTTTGACAAACTATGATCACAGACAAAGATCACAGTATTAATAGGTGCACAACTTTTGAACCATTTCTGCCAGAATATTTTAAACTTGGCACTCCAACCCCAGATGCTCCAACTTACTGCAGTGGAGTTTAATTTATTTTGAATGAAGCTTTATTTCCTTCTTCGATTAGAATTGGACCTTGATGTTGCGTTTGACACTTGTACACTTAAAAATGCTGGAGTTTCACCCCAGGAATTTTATCTGACACCTACTAAAACAATCTCAAAAATGTTGGATTTAGCAATTTCATTGGGATCGCATTGTGAACTTCCGGGAAATGTAGCCGATTTCATTTTTGAACAGGACATAGAAGAATGACGTTATGTTTCAGCAGTGTTTATAAACATGTAGTGGAGGGTAACAACAACGCTTCTTTTTCAAGTGCCACTGTTTTGGAAGGTAACAACAAATCTTCGTTTTCAAATGACACTGGCTTGCATTGTGAACTGGATGTTACTTCGCCTGATTGTATTGACAATGTTAATAATTTAATTGAACCAAGTCCAATAAATAAAAATCTTTTTACCAGAAAACGAGACTGTCCAAATGTTCAGGATGCTTCAGTTCTAACTTCAAAGCTAGCTAAAATTGATTCACAAAGAAAAGAATAGGATCATTCTGACTTTTTCATCTCGAGTGCAACACCATATCTTCAGAAAACAGTGGATTCTTGATCACCCAAATTGGTAAAAATGATTAGAATTCAAGCAGTTTATGAAGTGCCTGAAAATACGAAATTCAGATCCAGGATATGCCATACATAATATGCGAAATACATGGATCTGAAATACAAACCACAATTAGCAGAATGGACTAAGTTGAGCAATAATAAAAACACTGAATAAAAAATTATGAGAACAGTAGGTCAGGAAAGGGGAAGGACAATTCAAAAAATCAGCACAGTATCGATTAGGATCAACAAAACATCAACAATTAATTGCTAGGCTTGTGGATGTGGAAAGACAAAACTATTGCACTTCTATGGCTATAGTTGTAAATGAAAGTAGAAATTGCAGGTGGGAAATACACAATAACAGCCAACATTATACACACAGTTTATGCTGAAGCAATCGATGAATATTCCCTTTTATTCAATCCCAAATTACTTGATTTGTTAGAGAAAATTTGTTTGAATATTGGACTTCCAGTTGTACCAAAGTCTTTTTCACCAAGTTTTGGAAACGGTTTTGGCTACTAAAACCATGCAATGGACAGAAGAATTGCATAATAACCATTCCAATTTCTTCTTCAGATGCTGAAAGGGAATTTCCAGTTTTGTAGCAAATACAGTTAATGATAGAAAGTCATCACTCTCTGCTGCAACAATCAATTGATGCTCTATTATGAATAAGAATAAATGGTCCTGAAATAAAGAATTTCAATGCATATCCAATATGGCAAATGCTGGGTGAAGTCTGGACATTGGTTAACTGATTCTGGTTTTAAAGTGACTCGTTCCAGCAGAAGAGCATTGTGAGCAGTTGAAAGACAGATTGCTGCTGATTACATTGAAAAGGAAGAGGATGTTCTTGTTGTCAGCAATTTAGTTTTGTAAATAAAAGAGGTCAGAAAGAACGGTAGCCATTTAGGTAAATGTGTATATTGTTGCTAAGAAAGAACCATACATACACATGCTAGATACTTTTCGTAATGCATAAATTTTCATTATATGTAGAGAATATGATTACTTCAGTGTATTTGCATAAATTAACTGTTTATTGATTAACTTCACAAGCCCTCAATGCTTCCCAATTCTTTTCCTCCCTTTTTGCTTTCCTTTCTTTCTACCCCTTCCCCTTTTTCTTTCTTTCCCCTCCACTCTTTTTTCCTTTCTTTCTACCGCTCACTATTTTCCTTCTTTCCTCCCCTCCCTTCTTTTTTCTTTTCTTACTACCACCACTTCCCTCTTTTCCTTCTTTCCCCCTCACTTTTTTCCTCCCCCCATCTTCTTTCTACCCCTCCTCCTTTTTCTTCTTTTCCCCTTTTTTGAATTTCAGGGGGTATGGCCTTCTTTAAATATTTGTAGAGGGTTCCAGTTAAATTTCCAGAAATTCTAATAAATTTTTCTAATAGATTTATAAAATATGTTTTAAACTAACTAATCTGTGGATTTCCTGTAAAATTTACATTCCTAGTAATTCTAAATAATATTACTGACAATTTTAGTTGTTTACAGAAATTCTAAATTGATTGTCGGTAGGATTAGCAAGTCTTTTTTTCGGGCAATCATGTATGATTACCCTGCGATATATTATGCGATTAGGTTATCGAAAGCAACCTCTTTTTTCCATATCTCTAATTTGTCAGTTATCAATACTCTCTATCTCTAAATATGTCATTATTCAGATGTTTATCAGTTTGTTAATCTCAGTTTTAATTGTGTGTAAGTTCGTGTTAACATTTACACAATGTAGGTAATAGGATAGGTATCTACCAAACAACGATGTTTAATAGGATTTGATGTTATTGTTGCTAACACACGGGAACTTTATTCAGCACCTGATTGAGAACCCTTATTCAGCTCCAGATTTAACTTGAGAATCACCAAAACAGATTTATAGAAAGGTCTTGACTCATTGATGACCTCGTCTTTTTTATTTAGGCTTTCTACTCAAAAGATATGGTGTAACAATCGTCACACAGGAAATTGCCAGATCCAGAATCAACTCAAGAACTACTGGGTCCATTTGGACACTCTATATTACAAAATGAAAGCTAATCATTACACTGGAAATTTCAGACTCCAGATTAAACGGTTATTATACCATATCTCTGAATAGATTGTCCAAATCGGTCCAGTAGTTCAAATTTTCAATCAGGTGCTGAATAAAGACGTTTAACCCGTTGCTAACACCCGGTGTAGTTAAACCATCGATCTCAATAAAGAAATGTTAATAAAATATTTTTTATAATATCCTATATTTTTCTTACTCGCCACTAAAATAAATTCAACATTCATAAATTATTGTTCGCTTGGAAATTTATATATTGTTTTCTTTTAGGAAAACATGTCTGAAGAAAGTTGTATGCGAACAATATAATCATAAAATATCGTTACTTATGACATATAAGAAAATTCTATTTTTATTGGTTGAATTTTTACAAGTGCCCCATTTGCAGAGCTGTTTACCCTTCCGCATTTGGCGGGATTATTCCACATTTGACCCCCTAATTCCACATTGGGGTCATAATATTATTGTTAATTTTTTTTTACTTCAGTTACTATAATAGCCGGACTATAATTACACGATTAAGTATGTCCAAAGCGGTACCAGTGTGCCAGTAATCGAATGTTCTTTTCCTCTTAAAATTATACAGGTAAGAGAATAATGTAGGCTAACCAATCAGTTTAGTTTTTTTTTTTAAACAGTACTTTCACTGTGTAATTATAAAAAATAAAATAAAATAAACCACAATGTTTATTTGGAGTAAGAAAAATTATAATAAACTATTAACCACCGAGCTTTCAAACCTCTTGGTTCATAATCATGGTACAAAGTGAAATAAATAAAACAAACAGAGATAAATATGTAACTAAGAAGCAAATGTTTCAAAATATTTATTAAGAGATTGGATAATACTGTTAGTTAGAGAGGTGTACATATTATTGAAGAAACCATTATTTAAGTTTTGAGTACGTTTAATAATAGCAGATTCTAAAACCTGCTAAATTCTCAGATCACTACATTTATAAAGCAGAGGTATTAGCAAAATTAATAGATGACCAGTGTCCATGGCATGAACAGCGAGCCCATTGCATTGTGGGAATTACATTTAAGAATAGAAGCTGTGTTCTTTAACACGAGTTGAAAGGTCACGACCTGGTTCACCTATACATATACGATTTATTACAGTTAGAACAATTTATTTTTTGTAAATACCAATATGAGTATTAGATACAACTAAAGATTTAAGAGACAAAGGATAGGAAAAATGATGTCAGAATTAATAGATCGGCCAAGTAATTTATTTGAATGAGAATTAAGAAAAGGAATAAAAAGAAAAACGTTTATTGTCATAATTAAATTTGGGTTCATGAATGAACTGAGAAAAAATAGTTTTCTTGACACGAAGCAAAGCCTTATTAAGAATAAAGTCAGGGTAAGCTAAAGGATGGAAATTGATATGGATAGTCTCACGTACTTCCTGAAACGATTTCCATTCATGATCCCTTCTGGTGCAACACCTGACATGATAATTGAGCAGTTCTGTGCATATCAAATTACAGACCAAAGAGATTGTTTATCACAGAATGAAGAGCCACTTGGGCTACCATTTCAAAACACCATCCCGAGTTCCAGACGCATGTGGTTCAAGCAATACTCACCATTCCACACTCGAGTGCAGCATGCAAAAGTGTTTTTTCGACAGTCAGGAAAAACTGGACAGAACAAAGGGCCTCAATGAGCACTGGCACCACGGAGTCACTACCATAATGGTCACTACTAGTTATTAAATCCAAACCGAGTATCTTTTTAGACTCAAATCGCCAAATGTCAACTGGCATCCCGCAACGATTGAAGAGTGCTTATTATAAGTCGCTCGAACAAAGTATGGCAGAATGAATGACATTTGACTATTTTGTACTCATGACACTACTTGTTGTATTGTAACTTTTCACGCCAACTTTATTAGTACACGTTGATAATGCTAAATGTTATTTTTTGCCACCTCCCTTTGGATTCCGCCATGCACCCCCTAAATTCCACATTTAAGCTGTAAACAATTCCACATTTTTATAAATAAGGGTAAACAGCTGCTTTGCATTTGCAGAACAAGAGGTATATAGAGCCAACCATTGATGTTACATATCAATGCATATACTATAGGAATGAACAGGGGAGAAAGTGGAATCCATAGACATGGACCGCCACAAGGCAGAGAACGGAGCAAAAATACGGGATTCTGTGAAAGAAAAAATAATTGATTAGTTTCAGTAGATTTTATAGGTGTCAGTCCAAAAAAATCATTTTATAGAACAAAATAAATTGCAAAAACAAAGTATCAGAATTTCACTTAAAAGACTAGGTTAAAAACATTTAACCCTTGGTAGACAATGCTATTTTTAGATGCGTGGGGGGAGGGAGGGTGGCCATCTCGTGGATGGATTAGGTTGAAATTTGGGTACACAGGTACCTTGGAAAGATTTGTTGACAGATTTTCTTAAATCGATAAGGCTCCAAGCTAGGGGCTGATGACATCATCAAATCCAAAAATTAAAGTGTGTCCGATTGGTGTATAGGTCCACTAGGCACCCAATAACAGAATTCCTAACTTTTTCTAAAA
This sequence comes from Parotoplana pacifica, assembly GCA_034780595.1. Lineage (NCBI taxonomy): Eukaryota > Metazoa > Platyhelminthes > Proseriata > Otoplanidae > Parotoplana > Parotoplana pacifica. The sequence continues at coordinate 6,158 of JAUYWI010076987.1, forward strand.
AAATGATGATTATCGATTTTTGAGCAAAAAAACAATCTATTTGGCCAAAATCACTTAAATGGTTCTAAAATCCAAAGAAATCATCTTTGACATTTAAAATGTATCGCGTTTATTATTGTTGGTCTATGAGGCAGGTCCGAAAAAAAACTTTTTTGATAAAAAAAGTCAAATTCGTTACATTTAAATTGCTTAATATTCGTTTCTAAGTCATTTCTAATGATTTTGAATGATTTCTTGCCCTAAAATTGAATTTCGTTAAAAATGATTTGTCAGGTCTTCAAATGGACTTCAAGTTCTGACTTTGGATAAAACCACAACTTTTTTTATTTGGCACACTTCTAACATACCAGATAAATAATAGATGGGGCAAATATGAAAACATTCCAATAAACTATTCATATTTTATTAGGAAATTAAATTTTCCTGTTTCCTATCTAAATATATAGGATTTTCATACATTTAGATATGGACAATTTTTGACAAACAAATTCATAACTTTTACGGGGCAATATTTTTAAATAAAATTTTCCAGTTGTTAAGGAATTACACAGCAATCTTCAGGGATAAGAAAATCAATCAATTCATTGGGTCATGTGTAATTTAAAAAATAAAAATATTTTTTTTGGTTATAAAAATCAATATTTTCAAAAATTCGTAGATTAAACAATGGAGGGAATGTTTATTGTATTCTACCAAATATTAATCAATATATTATTATTTGGCTTCAGGATTATTTTGCAAAAAGCCTACATTTTCGGTAAACCGAACCTTAAAAGTTGCATCAAAAACTCCGCCACAAGTTTGGTGAACAGGTTCCAAATTTCATCCCAATCGGTTGAGTCGTTTTCGAGCAATTTTGAGTGGCCACCCTTAAGTATATCTTTGTACTAGACACAGTTCAAATATAATTACAATTGTTATCAATTATGCTACAGAGGAATGTAATAGCCGACATGCTAAATAGAAAATTAGTCTTGCAAATAATATTTTATAATAAAGATTTTTCTAACTGACCTAAATGGTGCATTATAGGCATCGTTTTTCAAAATATTTCAGAAAAATTGATAGGACTTTTGTAAAAAAAAATCACAAGCCCTGCCGTTAAAAAATATTATATTAGATAACATTTCTTTCTTTTAGCCCAATATCGGTCCAAGGAAATATTAGTTTAGGGAGGGTTGCACAAGGTCTACCCCTGAAGTCCATCAAGCATTAACAAAACAAAGAAAAATGTAACGGCTTTCAATTTTAATCAGTAAAATGAACGGCCATTTTAATACAAATGGATCAGTTAGTTAATCAAAATATATCAATATATAGAAAAATGTTGGAATATGTATAAACGTTTTATGCAAATAGAATGAACAAAATGGTATTAAATTCAATAAAAACAGCTGCAGTTATTATGCAACAGGCTTGTAATGATATGTCGGCTAGCTTTTTGTCAGTTTCAATTTTGAATTTGTGCGATTATACTCTATTTTGTTAATTGCTACCGTGTTCAGTATTTATAGAGATAGTTAAACTAAAAAATGATTTCTCCATTAAAAATATATAGAAACAATATAACAAAAAAAAACAAATCAAAATATAAATATCAATGAGTAAACAGTAGCCAGTCCATTCAAGTATTTTCTAAGAGGATCGGCACTATCAAACTATCAATTAGTACTGATTTCGAACCTTTTCACACCATTCACTGGTCATGCATATGTACCATCCATATGTATCTACTTTGTGTGAGTTGACAATCATAGAGTACTTATCTATGGTGTTGACTAATTTGCCTTTTTCCCAAGTTGACATCTCCTTCAACTTTTTAGCTCTTCTCTTCTTCCAAAGCGTGATCTCAGCACTTTTATTCAAATTTGTGAGAATAATCACAGGCCTGTTACAGTAAAAATATGCCTAAGTCAAACAATTCACAACATTTGGGGTGCAATTAGAATTTACACCACTTTGTCTCGTCCAAAACAACTTCACTATAAAACTTTATTTCGACACATTAGGCTACTAAACAGGTATGCCTGTTTAGTAGTAGAATGTGTAGAAACAAACTTTTGGTGTATCTATCATTCCAATTGTGGAGTCCAATAATAGGTCTAAATAATAAATCTAATAATAAATCTAAAAATGAGCTTTTCGATTGCAATGTGTAGAAAAAAGACCAGAAACCAATGTCAAGATTTTTTTTAGATCTCTAGAGATCTTATAATTTCAAGTTCTTTGAGATGAAGACTAATCTCAACTTTATTTATATTACCCATTGTTTGCAATATCATTTCGTAAAACATAATGGAGTATTTTCTTGACTATATCGGATGGAAACTGGAGGTATAATCATAGAGTAATAAATTACTATGTGGGTTTCATGACAGTGGGTATGATCAATGTTTATAGCAAATGACAAGTTATTTGGGTAACAGAATGGTTAGTAACATTTTGTTGCACAAATAGCTTTTTATTCCCTTCAAAAGTATAATATTAAAACAAAAATAAAACAATAATAGTGGAATTTGCCTTATCGAATTCATCTACATATTCGTATTGAGTATTTCATTGACTACATATCGGATAGAAATTAATGGCGATGGGTATGATCAATTTTTATAACGTATAGCAACCTATTTGGGTTAAAAACGGTTCGTAACATTTTGTTACACAAATAGATTTTTATTCCAGCAGTATATGAGAGCTTTCGTAGAGTGCAGCGTAGTACATAATACTTATTGATCTTTGTTCTCTAAATGCACACTGATCGCAAAAACAAATTTTTTTAAATAGTTGACCAATTTCCTGCCAATCGGTTGAGTTGTCTCGGAACGATATGATAATGTTATGGCGTCTAGACCCTTACCACCACTGAGGACAACGAGGCATTACATATATTAACTCACAAATGTTTACATGCTTGTTATAGGTAAATGTGTACATTCAATCTAGAGACAAAAAGCTCTGAATAAAAACACTCATACATCACACAATATACAAAAAAGTATAAGTAATAATATAGGGGTTGTCGTAAAAATGGCGTTTCATTACTTTTAGATGCTTTAAATAACAAAATTCAACTAAAATGTCCAGAAACTGAAGTTACAAAATGTTGAACTTTAAGCAGCAATCTGCTCTAAATTATACTGGGTTGTTGGGGGTACCGGCAACATACAATTTGAATATGGGTTAAGAAAATAAAAAACAGAGTCATAAAAATTTGTACAGGAGAACAGCTTTTATGAGCTGTTCAAGCACTAAATTTTGCTGCGACTGGATTCACAAATTTCGATCTTTTAATATTTACGCACCGGAATCTGCCGGGGTGTGGGAGCGGAACCCCACCCACCGGCAGCACAATTTGAACATGGCCGCCATAAACATCAAACAGTAACAATAGTAATAAAAGTAAGGAAACAGAGTGCACACAATTCAGCAAATTTTAGTGATTGTGAGGCACACTCGGTTATCAATTTCTTCTAAGGATTAATAGATCATCCGTTGATATTATCAGTCTTCTATTACAACAAAGGTATGGTGCTCCATCACCTAAGAAAAGTGCCATTTACTTTTGGACAGGTGAATTCAAACGAGGAAGAACTTCTGTGCATGACGCAGAAAGCTCCGGTCACATCATCAATTGTGTTGACCATGTTTTATGATTATCGTGGAATTGTGCTTGTAGACTATCTCGAAAAGGGTCAAAGTTTGACTGGACAATACTACAAAAGTCTTATTCCAAGGGCTCTTCTTACAGAGAGGGCAGAATTAGTGGCTTCTTCAAGACAATGAATGCATTGATACACCAAGCAAATGTTATTCAGGAGACAATTCAAAAATCTGGCATCCTAAAGTTACCCCATCCAACATACATTCCTGATTTGGTCCCTTTAAACTTTCATTTTTATTGTTTTCTATACTAGTCCGGACACTTAATGGGCGCACCACGTATATAAAAAATAGTTACAACTTTTATATACGATTGAATTATGTACGACTTTTGCCATAGATACAAACAGCTCTATAGCAAGAGTACCATCACTTTGTAAGTAATTTTCTTTAATCCATGTCAAAAACTCCCAAGATCGCCGTTATTTGATAATCCCTATACTTTAACAATTTCTGATATGCAAATTTCTTTAGAAAACGGCTATACAAAAACAAAAAATAATAGTATATCTACGATTCCAATAAATAACGGAATATTCGTACAATACTAACAAATGTATTAATCCCCTGTCGGTAATGCTTTTTTACATGCCGGACGGCAAAGTGGGAAGGGGGGTAGTACTTGTTCCCCTAAAATGTCATACTTCTCATGGATTGGGATGAAATTGGGTAGAGAGGTAAACGAATTTTTTAGAGAAAGAAATCGATAAGCCAACCGATGACATCATCAGGTCCAAAAATCAAAGTTTGTCCGATTTGTTGCAAATTTAGTTTTATGACAAGTAAATGGTTCTAAATAATTTGGTGGCTTAATATTAGTTTCAGTCACTAAATTTGAATTAAAAAAAAGATTTTTAATGGTGCGGTCCTCAAATCAGTGAACCTCAATTTTTCACTTTGGATCTTGTCAAATTATAATGTATCAGATATGGAATATACACGATCATTTTGAAGTAATTCCATTAAATGTTACCTTTTCCCTATCTAAAAAATATATAGAAATTTCATGTATGGTCAATTTTGGGCACATAAACTACCATTTTTGGCTCATTAGATTTTTCTGAAATGTTCACCAAATGAAAAGTATGTAGCATGTGCTGGTGCACAATTGAGTGAATTCTGAAAAAAGTTTATCCGTTGGTTTATTTCTATTTCGAAAAAAGAAAATTGTAGAAAATGACTCTCAGTTGCACCCTGGGCACAAAAATAAACATTTTCCAAAACCCGTAATTTATCTTAACTCTTTTTATATTAGGAATATATACGCCAAATGTTATCCAATTTCATCATTATTTGATAACACAATTAATTTTTATGCAACAGTACATTTTGTCCAAATTAGATCAAACTACATTTTTTCATTTGGGGGGGGGGAGGGGCGGGCCTCGAAAGTTGCAAATCTTCATCTTCATTGTTGGTTCCAAATTTCATCCAAATCGTTTGATGCATTTTGGGGACAATACAAGAGTTCCAATAACATTCAATATTTACTTAGTAGTTATACATAAATGTGCAAGGCAGCACTGAAAGCACTTAAAATTAATCCAGTATTGCCGGAGAGGACATTCCATCCGCCACAAAATCATTTTACAAACCTAATTTAGGTAAAATTAGATTTGCTAAATGATTCATAAATAGTAAATTAGTTTATTGATCAAAATCAAACCCATATTGATAGCATTTTCAACAAAACACACTTGAACAAACTGGGTACAGCCATCTTGACAACGGATTAAATTGACACAGTGGCATAATGAACAAATGTACAAACTATAAGAATAGAAAAGTTGAATCAAGGTGTACGAATACAAATATATCACACGTAAGGTCAAGGCATTCATTTCGTTATAAAATTTTAACAAAATCATGTCGTCATAATAATAACAATCACATTTAAATATATTCTTGCCTGAATGTTTGAAATTTTATTTTATAACAATCTTTGGGGGCAATAATAGTTTCAAAATAATTTAAACACTTTCTAACTAGTTAAAAAACAAATTGCCGAGCTATGGCCAACTTGCAAAGTCTTGTGTTTCGTTCTTTCTCGGTCACCTGGTAGTGCTTGTCGGCTGTTCGATCATAGAAGGTTGCAGTCAATTCTATCAGACCTTCTACAGGCAATACATTGGCCACACTAAAGAAAAAGACAAACATTTATTAGACAAATATCCCTCCTTGGCTTCCCTAGACTTCAAAATTTTCTGATAGATTAACATACATAATTACTGACACCTGGGTATGAGAACTAAAGAACATTTCAAAACAGGACCAATTAGCGAACACACAATGAACTGTCCAGTTTCTCAATTGAAAGTTTTGCTAACGATAAATGTCAACTCTCAATCAAGGAAGCCATTTTTATTAAACATTTTTGTAGCAGTCTGATCCTTAGCAATTTCAATACTTCTTTAACCAATAACAGTGCCTCTTTTGTTCTGAAACTATTTCAATCATTTTCGCTTTTACTTAAAATTTTCTTCTCATTAAAATATTAATGTGTTCTTTCTTTTTTCGTTGTAATACGGTTTATATTTATTGACGTATAAACCAAAAATGACCTTTCTTTGATAAAATTAGTCTTGAAAATGCTTTAAGTGATAGCGAAACATGCTGCCAATATAAAATAATTTTTTTAAAGATTTTTTAAAATTTTGTTCATATCTAAAACAATTCTATTAAATTTGACTTCACGAATGATTTTGTAAAAAGAGGTACATTTTGATTATTTTGACGTAGAGGGTTAATTTTTGAAGGAAAAAAATCATAACTACTATTTTATGCCTGTAGATACTGTTTTTCACGTTTAAAACAAATTTAAATACTTTCTTTTTTATTCAAAAATATTTGTTCTTTATTGGCTCTCGAGTTCACCATGGTGATGTATTAACCAAATATTAACTTTTTTTTTACCAAATAGTGACTTCAAAATTAGGATCAGAGTGACCTACCCTAAAGAGCCGCCACGTGAATTTGGGTCGTTGGAGAAAAAATCAGATGACACAAAACCAAACTTACATTTTTTTAAATAAATGGTGATGATGAATCCTAGTAGCTTAATAGTCATACATACCTAAATTTAAGTCCTGGGTATTTTTCATAAAATCTCCGAATTATATTGATAGGAACATTTTTACTATATTCTCCTAAAAAAATAATATGAATATAATTTAGCAACCTTAGAAGGGTTAATCGAAAAAAATAATAACATACTTCAGAATGGATTTACCATTATCAAAATATTTAGCTTTCTAATAAATGTTAGATATTTTACATGAATAAAACTAAACCCAAAACTTTAAGAAATAACAGTAAAAATAACTGTGACCGCTTTCTTCATTTTCAAAGATATGTGTCCAAATACTAATCATTCATATACATTCTCATAGGTAACAATTACAACTCCATTTACTGAGGTAAAACAACCTTTTAAATTAGAAAACGTTTAAGCTACACAGAAAACATAGAAATTCTCAACCTATACAATTTTATACTATATAAATTAACATTTTTACCAGTGTCTCATTCACAATCGAAATTGAATTTAATAAAACATCAACTATTTAAAATTTTATATGAATAATTTTGGTTGTTTTCAAATATCAATTTACTCAATTTATGAACAAGTTAGTTGCATAAAAAATTTCCTGTTTTCATTTTAAAAATGTAACTTTGTTTTATTAACTAATGTGGGAAATTCCAATTACTTTGGATAATAAATTTATAATCACACTAGGAAACCATAAACTTCGCCTTCTATACAACCTTGATAAAACAAAAAAATACAAACACTTGACCCAGTAGTGATGCGGTATCATAAACACCCCTACGCAGT
>JAUYWI010076998.1:0-13651 GCA_034780595.1 Parotoplana pacifica
TTCAAAGTAAATTACTGTGCATAATATATTCAATAAAAAAGTAAAAGTCATAAAATTTAGAGTTTCTACCTATTATACTTTTAGAGTTATAGACTCGTAGTCCTCTGGGGTGCTATAACACCCCGCAACGTACACGAACCGTTAAAAAACTAAAAGAGAGTAGGCGATAAGTATCTAACTGCCTCAGAACGTACACCCATACTTCCCTATGTATTGCCGACTGATTTTATTACATTTTTGAACGAATCTCAAGACCATGGCCGGAAAAATGCAAATCCTGAGGATTTTTCTTTTTTAGGTACTACAGTACATATAGGTACACGTCTGTTATTTTGTATAAATACCTAAACATTGCATGAAAAAAATATGAAACCAAAATGAACACAGATAAAATATAAATTCTAAACAAATCATTTTGCAAGCCATTTCATTTAGTAAGTGGATGGAGAAAGGAGAGAATACCACCTTCTCAAATTGTTCGTTTTTAGGTGAATCTCGACTTAAAAATCCAGGTTACATGGCCGGAGAAATGCGACGCATGTAATGTAAACCAAAATCGCGGCTTTTACCCACTTAACCCTTGCCTCGCTCGTCAAGTAATCAGTTCCATTACGTAATTGTATCTCCCATACTCTAGTTTTCGGCTAAAAGCGTCCCCGAGCCGAGCGATCCCACAGGTTCAGAAGAGAGGGGCCTAAGATAGAAAGACGGTAGTTTTTAATAAAGACAAAAACAGCGCCACAGACAATTTTTCAATCATTAAAATTATTCAACAATATTTTATAAACTCTATTGAAAAATAGCCCACCTCGACCAAACCCCCTACACTTTTTTCCTCTCCAAAAAGCCGGAAAAATATAAGTCCTGTATAAAGAAGGCTCGGTTTTAGAACATTTATAAGACTGAATAGTCAATTTCCTTGGATACCTAAATTCTATTGTCAATTTCAAAACAACATAAATATAAAAAAACAATTACTTAAAATTAAAGAAGCATATATATTTGTTTATCAAACGTACACTAAAAGCGGCAATATACAAAATACAACCCGTGTCAAAAGTAACCGTACCCCTTACTTATTAAGGCTTTATTGCTGAATGAAAAGTAAAATGCCATTTTCAGTCCATGTATATGAACATATTTTTAGATAGAGAAAATCAAGAAAAACATTTATTAGACATGAAATTATTGAGAAAATTGTTTATAGTCTTAATAGCCAGTATTTCCACCTTGTGGGATATCACTGCAGCCATTCGGCGAGGCATTGACTGGAAGAGATTTTCAACCATTTGCTGATAGATTGCTTGGTATAGCCGATCCGCAGTGTCAAACAACTTCTCGGTTGAGCTGTTGTTTGAGTACAGTCCAGAGAATTTCTATGTGATTCAGGTCTGGGCTACATGAAGGCCATTCCAGAACTTCAACGCCTTCTTGGCGAAACCATGTGGTCACAATCCTTGCCTTGTGACAAGCAGCGCATTGTCTTGTGGAAGATCTGGTGAGGATGAGCGCTCAGTAGATTTTTCACTGCATGGTTTTGCAGAATTTGGAGGTACTGTGGAGAACGAAGTGTGCCCTGAACAATGTACAGAAAATATACTCAATACCACCAACTTCATTCCGCCACCTTGCAGTCGTGGTTGATACATCCATGCACCTTGTCCTTGACCAATTTATATTCAAAACAAAAAATACCAAGGGGGTGCGGTTACTTTTGGCACGGGTTGTATATAAAACAAGCTATTATTGTTTTATGAGTTTCATATTCAGAATATTCTATTTGCTGAAAACAAACAAGGTTTATTGAATAACTTGAAGTCATGTTTTAGAATATAAATGATAAGCGTTAAACTGGTCTACGCTATTCTTAGACTATACACAACTTTCAATTTTTTACGCACGTATACGTCGTGGATCTTCCAAGAATGTTAAAGCAAGGAGAATATTCTCTAAATAAAAATATCAGTATTTATTGAAAATACAATTAAAAAGAACAACTAAAATATGAGTAGCTATTAAATAAAAATGTTTGTTGCTTAACCCTTGGATGAAAAAAAATATATCCGGTTGATAATGATAAAAACTGCGGAGCTTCACTTGTCATGTTGCAAAATTTCAGCTTAATCAGAGTTATCATTTTTGAGCTAGAGAATTATATGTGCTAAGGGGTTATACACTCCCATTATCAACCAAGGGTTAAATTTCTCTTTTGAAGAATTAAAATAAAACTAGCTTCAAGATTTTGAAAATAAAATATTTTGAAAAAAAAATTGTTTAATACCTACGTAATAGAAGGTAAATGTTGGCATAAATAACACTTCTGTTCTTATAATGATGAGGACGGCCAGATTTGGCATAAATAACACTTCTGTCTTATAATGATAAGGACGGCCAGATTTGGCATAAATAACACTTCTGTCTTATAATGATAAGGACGGCCAGATTTGCCATAAATAACACTTCTGTTCTTAAAATGATGAGGACGGCCAGATTTGGCATAAATAACACTTGTCTTATAATGATAATGACGCCAGATTTGGCATAACACTTTTGTTCATATAATGATGAGGACGGCGGGATTCAGCATAAATAACACTTTTGTTCTTATAATGATAAAGACGACCAGATTTGGCATAAATAACTCTTCTGTTCATATAATGATGAGGACGGCCGGATTTGGCATAAATAACACTGCTGTCCTATGTTATCCATTCTTTACAATAATAAAACATTTTTAGGCAATAAGCCTACTAGGAATTATCTTAACTTTATTTTATTTTAGAATCGCAGGATAAATATGACTATTTTTTAGCTTAAAAACACGACCAAAGATGGCAGCGTTGCACTTCTTTAAAAGTCTGAATACAATGTGCCCAATGTGGAGAGATAACTCTTAAAATTTCCTATTGTTGATATCAACAGTTTTATATATTTCCAGCAATAAATTTTTCTGTGTATGGCCAAAATCCAATATTGTAACCATTAAAAGCAAAATCATGATATAAATACTTAATAAAAAAATCCCATTCATTATCTCAATGATGTTTTATAATTTGAGACATATAGAATTCAATAAACATATATTAAGATTACCAGCAACGGCTTTTGTCTTTGGCCCAAAATCCAATATGGCGGCGATTCAAACCGAAAGTACTTATGCAAATATAGATTATTTCTTATGGTTTTCTTCCACCAAAATTGAATTAACAAATAAATTAAATTATAATTAAATATATAACATTAACAAATAAATATAAAACAGATTCAAAGCAGAGCTTCAGTCTTCTATACATGTTGGCTATTATTGTTGCATCTTTATTTTTGGTGTATGTGTTGTTTGATGGCTATTTTGGCAGTATTTTGGGAGTCGATATGAATCTGTTATTGGTCTTGTGGTTAAGATTTTTGGTGTGGTCATATCAATTTGCCTATCAGTTCGGCGTGGTAGGATAAATAATATCCTGGCCTTGGATATTCCAGTTACACCAAAGATTACATGCAGTCTGGTATCACACTACTTGGTTTTGTACAATAAACCAAATAGCATTACAAAAATAGTCACCAAGCACCTGAGGATGCCCACAAAGATTTATCAGCTACTTAGGACAACTAGTTATAATTTAAGGGATATTTGTTGTCTGTTACAAAAACAATAACCAACATTTTTAGATGGCTGAAACTCTTTGAATATATCCTGTTTTATGTTTAATTTATAGATTTCTTTTTAACTAATTTATTATATTGATTGATTCTAAGCTTTTTTTGGTGGAAAAAAACACTTATGTACAAAAATCAAGGGACGTATTTATCACGTAGCTATTTACATCATTAGTTTCTGTTTGAATGGTTGTTATATTGAATTTTGGGTCATAGACAGAAAAGCCGTCACTGGAAGATTTTTTTATTGAAATCTACATTTCTGAAATATTTATTAGGCATTGAGATCAGTAACGGGAAATTTTAAAAGGCATCCCTCCACTTCTGGCGTACTGTATTCAGCCTTCTAAGTAATCTTATTTATCCTGTGAAATTTAAATAGAATTAAGTAAACATATAATTCCAAGTACGATATTTAATATCTCTAATTTTGCCAAGTCAATCTTTGACAATATTCAATATCTTCTAATTTACCAATTCACCCATCGATATTCAATATCTTCTAATTTACCAATTCACCCATCGATATTCAATATCTTTTAACTTACAAATTCAACTATGACGATATTCAATATCTTTTAGTGTACCAATTCAACCAACAGCTCAACTATAAAATTTAGTTTTCATCCCCTTTTCTACTTGGAAAGATAACATTAATATAAATTAGACTATAGTTGGGTGGCAAGATATGTTCTGTACTCTTTTAAAGTACTATAGATAATATCAAAAATGTCTGCTGTTTCTGCTCTACTACTTCCAAGAAATAAATAGATTATATGGGAAATTAATGATGGACAGATTACCAATAAGGGAGCTGTGTCAGCAATTTAAATTTTTATAAGCGCTCATCTTGCCACCCTAAAATAAGCAACATCCAGAATTTTCTTGGTGCTCTATAAATGTAATTTGTTGTTTTTAGCAGATCGATACGTAAATGATCAAGAAAAGGAAATGTTACACAACATTTTTCTGACATGTTCAGCCAATCAGGAAATAACTAGCTCTAATTTTATTACCGAATTAATGTTAAACTGTTACTAAAAAGTTCAATGTCCAAATTATAAATAAAGTTACATTTGAGCATAAACAGAGATAAAACACAATTGTGAACAGCAGACTTCCAACATGAACTTCTATGGTTTAATTCGAAAAGATGATTACCTAAATAAAAAATAAACATCAATTTTACTTATCGGCACTTGCATAGATTTTTTACATAAATAGTAATAATGTGGGGGTGACTACCTTCCCCCCATAAAATTCTTTCAGATTTCGGTTTCTCAGTTACAAGGATGAATTATTCAGATTTATGTTTCTTAGTTACAAGAATGAATTCTTTCTATCCATAATGTTTGAAGTTAATCAGACGATTTTTAATTTCTCAACTTAATGATGCTTGGACAATTTTATTGATTTTATAAAAGTTGTATTTCTCAACAAATCTTTGAACGATATTTCTGCTAAATTTGTAAACACCAAAATACAGTTCTTTTAGGGTGTGTAAGGTTGTTCCACTTTTTGGGGTTAATAAATAATAAATTTTGACATTGGTGTGATTTTCATCCACAGAGTGAGTGAAAACAGTGTTATTTTTTATACACATAGAATGATAATTTTTACTCTCAGTTTGTTAAAAACATTCACTACATTTCTTGTAGTAGGCTGTCTGTGAGAGAACTAAACAAACTCTAGGTATATGAGAAAAGAGTGAGTAATCTACTAGAACATTTAAAGTGCTTCTCAAATAACTTACTGTTTATTGCGTTATCTTTGCAATTCTTATCGCACTGTGTTTGTAAAAACTGATTTTCATGTAACAGCAAATACCGACATACCATTCAATAACATTATAAAACTTCAACTAACATCTAACAGTTTTACCTTAATAACATTCTTGAAGTTGACCAGCAAAGGTTCCGTTATTATCAACTGACGTTGCACACCATTTAAACTTTTCATCTACAGAAGTACATTCATTGTATGTTTTCCCTTTATAGATGAATGGAAAGATGCACTCTGAAGACAAAAAATACGTTAAGCATACATTATTCAATACAAGTTTAATAAAAATCATCAATCTCACTTCAATCACAAAAAGCAAATTTCGGTCGGGTAGCTTACATAAAAAAGGTTACAAAGGTAATTGGTAATATCTTTAAAACAGGAGTACAAATAAATTGGTGAAAAACTGTAAGGTAATTTTTAATAATTAATTTTGACAAAAGTTCAACGTAAATATGGAATTAATTTCAAAATAATTCTATAAAAAAGAAAATTCAGCGCTTTTTTCTTCCACATGCTGTATATGCCACAGTAGTTATGTATGATTTGATCAATTTGTAAACAGTTTTCCATAAATCAGTCCTATAGCTAACAATTCATACGTTTCTTATTTATGGTCTTACCTGTGTTACATTTTTTCCAACCGCCAATCTTTCTACATCTCAAATAATGTCTATACTTTCCATGCTTTCCAGTATCTTCTTTCTTTGGTTTTTTACATGGTATTGGACAGAAATACCTATCTTCATAACCAAGGCATCTATTATACTTAGTTATCGGGCCATAACCATTCTTATACGTCTTAAATGGAAAAAAACATGTCTGCTTCCCTATAAAGATAGAAAAAAAAACAAGTTAAATAAATGGATCAACCGTTATTTACCTCACAAGTGGATTCAGGTAACTTAAAAGAAAAATATCTACAAATAATTTAAAATATTTGTTAAGACCATAAAAGTAATACATATTACAATGCGATCTAGAATTTATTTTTAAAAATAATTATTATTTGCCAAAAACGGCAAAAAGTGTGTTAGCTCACCTCATAAAGTAATTGAAATAAACATAAAAGTGTGTTAGCTCAAATCATAATATAATTGAAATTCGCTGAAAACGATGTAAGCTCTTTAATTAATAAAAATGTCCATCCGCTAACTAGTATTTTAGATATAAAAATTGTATTAAAAGTCTGTGTTATATAATATATGTTCCATAACTATGATCTTTCAACCTTTTATATATTGTTTTCATTTAATGGATTTACAGTCGAAGGATTTTTACCCTGTAACATAAAAGAAACTGATAGTATAGCTAAGTCAGAATAAAGTAGTTAGATCATGGAAATTTTTATTAATTAAAGAGGTTAGACAGTTTTGAGTGTATTTCAAATATTTTATGATTTTGGCTTTTAAGATTTATATCTAACTATGATGTATACGTTAAATTTAAAAAAAATAAAATCTAGTTACTGAAATAATTCCAAAACTACTAGAAATAAAGTGGAAACTAATACAGTTAGAGCAATTTAATTATTTTAAAATTCACATTCACTTTAAAAATAGAGATCTGCCCTGAAATGGGGCCTCAGACCAGCAACCGCAAATATATCCACACATGGGAAGTATGATATTTTATGGGCTAAGGTTGTACTATTCTACATTACCGTAGGGGTATGCACTAAAAGATTTGCCGACAGGAGGTAATCAAAAGTTTTGTTTATTACAATATTCATAAATGGTTTTAAAATTAAATATTAAACTAATACCAACAGAGGTTTTAGTCTTAATTGATGCATTGCAATCATCCATTGACCATGGTTAAATTAGTCTGTACTGAAGTTGTTACAGAATTCGAAAAACAAAATAAAAAAATATTTAAAATCACAAAAATTTGTGACCCCAAAAGTATGGCTGCTGGTACATCTCTTGATTATCCATTAATCATGGTATGATCTGCTCTTTTAATATAAATCATGGTACGACAATTGCTCATTCAATTTATGTCATGGTACAACCCGTTTATCATTTATTAAGTATATCTCATGGTATGACCCCCGTTTTTCAGTATACCTTTTTATAAAAAAACAAAAAAAGAAATTGAATTTAAAATATCATACCTTTACGGCAGTTTGTAAACTTTCCTTCATAATTTCCGTTACTATCGACTGAGGTTGCACACCAGTAAAATGTCCTATCTTTATCAGTGCACTCATTGTATGTATCCCCTTTATATTTAAATGGAAACTTGCACCCTGAAGCCAAAAGAAATGAGGTAATTCATTATGCAACACAAAAGTTATATAAAATAAGCAATCTCATTTCAATCACATAAACGCAAATTTCATTCAGGTAGTTTAAAGAAAAAATATCCCTTAAACAGGCAGTAATTATCATAAGCATTATGGTAACTTAAATTTAGGTTTAATAATTTTTATACAATTGAATTTGTTCAACACATTTTCAACCAATTAAGAACTAAACTATTTGTAAAAAATAAGAGAATTTATATCTATGCTATCAATCCCATAACTATAGCTTGTATACCTACAGTGACACATTTTTATTAATTAATTTTTAAAATTTTGATTGTTTGCTCCAGTAATGATTTCATTCTACATAGTCCATAAAGAATCAGTTAAGTACTAAAAATATGAGATATTAATAATTATTCTATCTGTATTCTCCAACGTCAGTCAAATTAACCGCTCTCTCCGCCTTGTGTTTCCTAGGGTAAATTTTAAACAATTCCAAAATGTAAATAATAATCAGTATTGGTTAACGTTTATTTCCATATTAATCAATAATGGTTAACATTTGTTACCATAATAAAAAGTATTGGCTAACAAGCTATTTAACAAGAAAATTATCCTAATTCTCTGATGCTATGTGTATTTAGTGTTAAGTCTCAAAGTTATCAAAATTTTACCCACCAACAACCTTTTGACTATTCAGTTTTGCTTTTAATTCAACATTTTGATTTAAACGCTTGCTCAGATCTAAAATAGAAACAATATTATTCTATTATATTTCTTTTGTTTTATGTTGATCAAAGATCGATTTATGCAATTAAAAAGTTCACTAACAAATATAAAATAACAAAACTAAAGGTAACTAAAGGATAAACTCTTTCAAAAGACAAATAGTTGATTACCATTCAAAGCAGACAAATCATTTCCACCTGAATTCACCATAAAAGTCAAACAGCTTAGAAAGATGACTATCTTTGTTATATCCATTTCAAAGGTCTGTTTCTAAAATAATATTAATAATAGTTTATTTAATGTAAAAGTGGACACAAAAGAACACCTAAACATCTAATATATAGTTGAGGAGCCCAGTAAATTTCATTTAGATGAAAGATTTGATGGTATTATTTTGTTACTACTATGGGAATGAAAAATAGAGGGAGCAAGGCTGCAAATAGCACAAAAAATACTCCTTGCCACCTTTGAGAATGAGGCTAAACTTTAAATGGATGAGTTAAAATATTCAACCTAAGAAAAGTAATTTCGAAAAAGGGTCTCAATTACACCTTTAAAAACGAAGTTGAAATTCTTGTATATACCCTAATATATATATCATGGAAGTGATGATTTCTGAACGAATTGAGGTTTTTGATACAAATGAACCAATTAAATAAATTAAATTGAATCAAATCTATGATTTAACTCAAAATCTAATTAGAATATCTATATTTTTCCTATCATTCCAATAAAATTTCATTTATAAAATAAAAATAATTTCCCTAGGTAAATTTTCAGTCACAAATTTACCTTACAAAAATTAGATTTTACAAAATAAAACTTGTTTAAGAGACATAATACATAAAAAATATTTGATAGCATTCTCTAGATTTTTTCAATATGCAAACAAAAATGCATGGATGACTAGTGAAATTTTCAAGAAGAGCATTGGCTGCTTTCATGGGACAATGAAATCTCTGGTCAAAATAAATCAATTCTTGCTGTTTTGACAATTGCATGGTTCATCCATCATTGGAAGACCTCAAGAACATAATCTTCAATTTCTCCTGCCAAACACAACATCTCACATTCAGCTGATGGACCAGGGCATAATTAAAAATTTAAAGACTCTCTACCAAAAGGAGCTTGTCCAGTATACTTTGCATTGCATCAAACAAAATCTTGCTACTGAATCTTCAACTGCCATTGAGATCAGTTCCAAAATTTCAGTGCTCCAAGTAATTCAATTTGTGGCAAAAGCCTGGCATTCTGTTAAAAAGTCAACAATTGTGGCATGTTTCCAAAAGGCCCAATTTTAGATTTCCTGAAGCTGTTCCAGAAGTTCCTCCTGAGACACTCAATGATGTATCAAACACTGATGAATTTAATGCTATTGACCATGACACAGTCTGTTATGAAGAACCTGATGACAACATGATTGTATGCTGATTCCAACCCACTCAAATGCTCAAGTGTCTTCAGTTCTCCAAAAGTATTTTACAGAACAAGATGCTCCAGACATTAATCTTACTGCTTTAGATAAATGTGAACAATTTGTATCTTTAAAGTCACTTAGTGAGTAAAAACAAGCATATTACATTCATGTTTAGATATGTACTATGTATTTTAAATGCATATTTCATATACATATTGAATGCTATTTTTTAAAATAAATACATATAACATCAGATATTTGAATACATTGGATAATTGAACAGTTTTATACTTGAAAAAAGGGTGTTCAATAAAGCAGAGTCTACTGTATTATTAAATAAATTTTATTTCTCTTTACAATATTTAACATCAATTGTTCTACTTTTAGCAAATACAATAGATTTAGCCTTTAATGTGAAATGCAAAAGTATTTGCTTTGGTAAAACCAATAATGCCACATTTTCTTTAAAAAATATAGGTGGTTGTAATAATCTGTCATGCACTGTATATTATTAATAGACTTTAAAGGGTGACCCATTTTCTCAAGAAAGTTTATAAAAATATTTCACAGTAAATAATTAAGTTAAAGAATTATTTAATTTCATTTGTTTTTTTTCTACCATTTTTATATGTCTGAAATTTCTTAATATGTAATATGTACAATAAAAAATGGCTTAGCTGATAATCCCAAGGACTCTAATAAATACAACTATAGAAGTTAGAACAATACTGGTTTTACACTTATTAGGGATCATTAATTAGGTGAACATAGGAAATTGCCAAACCTAAGCTCATACTACTAGAAAATTTCCTACTTGGCAATTTCATTTGTTCATCTGATGATCCCCAATAAGGGTGAACCAGTACTGTTCTAGAATTGTGCTAGAATCCATAGGATGATCTCCTAAGCCAATTTTGCACTGAGTGTAATAGATAGATAGCTAAATAAATATTTCATCTATAAAATATAATTTTAAACATAGTGATGATAATATAACTTAACATGTAATGCTAATATTATCTAATTTAGTAATTATTTGCTATGTAATACTTAATAGAAAATTTACCATTACATTATTTTATTGTTATGTAAATTGCAATGTAACAGTCAGTGTCTATTTTTAAGTCATTGATTGACAAAGGTTTTTGCCTGATGGATAAATTAACATGTGGAAATTTTTCTAGTCATTGATTAGTGAAAAAAGGTGTTTGAGACTGAGAGGGGGTCATTGGAGATAGAATTTAATAATGTAGTCAATTGCCACTCCAAATAAATAGATAGAACAACATGTAACTAGACATGCAGTTGTTTGCCCTGAAAATGTAAATATGTGCAGCTGGAATGCCTAAATTATATACTGGTCTGCCCTTCTTAAGTACTGAAATTCTCATTTTTCAGAAGTTGTAGTCTATAACTTCGGAAAAACCAGAATTTTATGACACATGAATGAATTATTTTATCTAATACTAATCTACATTGTAGATTAGAATTAGATAAAATAATTCACTCATGTGTCAACTGATTATGGCATTGGGCATTGAAAACCAAATTTAATGTCCCTAGTGACATACCCATTTCCACAAACTTCCCAAAATCCGAATTTTTATCCTTTTTGGGTTTTGGTGCTAACTCGTCTAACTAACTAAGCTAAGCAGTGTATAAGATAAAATGGGATCAAAAATGTTTGTGAAAATGACAAAAAAGTCAAATGGATAAAATTTTACTTATTTATTTAGTCAGTTTTATGAATTGATACATCAAATAAATATAGAGTTAAGTTAGACAAAAAATATTATATTTTCAGATCTTCTCTAGCCAGTATAAATAGACATATTTAAACAAAACAGCACACTCATTTTTATAGTATGGTACTGGACTTATTTATTTAAGAATAGGCTATTAGACTAGACATTTTTATAAAAGTGTTGCAGCTCTATTAAAAAAAAGAGTTAAAAAAACTGAGTGTCACATTCAATCAAGTCAATATATAAAAAGCTCCAACTAGTCTAACCCTTGAGCCTTTTATATATAGCGAAAAAACAACTCGTGGCACATTCAGGATAGTTTTAACCCACAGGCACAGCTACATACATATATATTAAAATCTAGTGGTGGTGTGTAGACTTCTAAGTCCTATTGTATTAGGTTGAATGTTCAATGTTCAATTTCAATATTTTATTCCGTAAAGTTAAGCTTCTATCAGTTTGGGAAAAGTCCAAGAACTATATCAATCTATATCTATTATAACATTTATAATATAATTGAACTAATACCTACAACAAATTACCTTTTCAAATGATTTAATAATTCTACGTGTCAATTCGCGGTAACCAATGGCGAATATCAAATATTTTAGCTACTTAAAAGATATTACACTATTTTAATTATTTCTTTAAAAAATTATATAAATATTTAAGTAGCTACTGCAGCTATTGAAAATAATAGATTTTTTGAATTTATATAGACACATTTACAGTTACAGTTGTGGCGACTTCATATTTCTTTATACATTGACACTGAAAACTTACTTTAACATTTCTATACCTCCCTCGATTTCTTGAGGCTCGTCACTCGAGAAACTGTTATAATTATTTGTAAATTTCCTTTAAGTTTGGAGAAGCTTGAAGGAGGAATCGGAATTTCCGGCTAAAATTTAAAGCAACCGTTTTTATGAATACGAGCTAACCAAGTTGTTTTCCAAGAGTGGTCATGGTGCGTTGAAGATAATATTATATACTATTTGTTGCATTTTATAAGCTGTAGTTCTTTCTCTATGAAACTCGGTAGGTACGATTGGAATATTTTAATTGTTGATTCAACATCCAAATAACGCTGTAAGTTCTACTTGCATTCCCCCACTTGCTAATGTACCTAAAGTAAAATTTTCTATAATTAATTACAAAAGGCTAAGTTAAAATACAATTAAATCTATAAAAAGCATTGTCATTGAAGCTTAAAGCAGTGTTAAATCTTTAACGACCATGGGGTACGATATTATACCATACTGTCCTAATAATGTGTATCGATTTCTGAAATATATTAAATAGTTCTCAAATTTTTAGAGAGCTTTATTTCGAATGTTTCGAACTTTCTGTCATTTGATTTATTTTTTATCAAGAGAGAGGTCATGTACTTGGTATTTTATAAAAAGTACCTAATAAGTAAAAAATTACCTCAGGATATGTTGTGATAGAGATGTTCCATTTTTGCAACACTTAGTCATACTGTTATTATAGAGAAATTTTCTACCGTTTTGATTGGTTCTTCAATTGTATATAAAAATAGGTTATCAATTGCTTTTGCTGCAGCTCTACGTAGTCTATTCATGAGTCAAGTAAATAAATAGTTAATTAGAGAGCAAATATAATATATATAATAAGACCTCTTATTTTATTACTCAAAAAAGTGAGTAGAAACTCTGTTTTTAAATATCAATCAATGACATCTAATACCCTAGATATCACTAATACAACTTAAAATCAATCATTAGATATTGTAGTTACTATACCAGACGTAGGAAATACAAGGGCTATGATAAATAATACTTTCATTTTATTAGATACCTATTACTAATCTTGTATATTTTTTGGATATAATAATTATTAATGTTGATTGGCCTGTGGCATATTAGTTACAAAATTATTATATTATATTATACACTGGAGTGCAAAAAGAATCGCCACCCAACCTAATAAATGTTTAATTTAAGCTAAGTAGAATAATGTTAAATAATAAAAGTCAATTATGTGGTGGCCCTAATGAGGGCCGTTTACGCATTCTCAAGGGGAAGGGAGGGAGGGAAATAAGACCTCAAT
>JAUYWI010077009.1:0-13651 GCA_034780595.1 Parotoplana pacifica
TAAAATATTTATTAAACATTTTGATACACTTGTTACTTGTGGTTCTAGAACAAAAGTCTTATTTGGACACCATATAAATATTCCCAAATATGGTATTTATAACAAATCTTACTATGTCCATGGTGGTTCTTGCTCTTCTTCTAATTTAATTTACGGAATTCAATGCAAAAAATGTAATTTATGATATCGCCGTGAAACCAAAACGTCATTAAATAAACGTATTTGTAGCCATCAATCTAAAATTAATGATGTTTTATGCTGAAAATGTTATATTATTCTTATAATGACAATGGTGTAGCAAACCATTTCAGTCAAAAGACCATAATTTTGACAAGGATGTATCGGTTATCATCTTAGAACAAAATTTAAATGTTA
Organism: Parotoplana pacifica; assembly: GCA_034780595.1. Taxonomy (NCBI): domain Eukaryota; kingdom Metazoa; phylum Platyhelminthes; order Proseriata; family Otoplanidae; genus Parotoplana; species Parotoplana pacifica. The sequence goes on from JAUYWI010077009.1 coordinate 376, forward strand.
AAACACTTCAGAAAAAACTAAGGAAACATTTTTATTAGTTACTTTAAGACCATTTTTCATCAGGACTCAATGTGAAGAAGGATCTTTACAGAATCTTTTTATGGGAAAGTTTAATTTCTTTGTTTCTTCAGTTCTCTTTTTGGTTGTCTTTTTTGTCTTGTTAAACTTTTGCTTTCTGTATAACATTTTATTTTGGTTGATTTCTGTATATCAATTTTAAAAAATTTATATCAATGATTTTTTTATATTTTTTAAAAATTTCTGTTTAACAATTGTTTTTATGTTTTTTTTTGTATTTAAATTTCTTTTTCAAAATAATAATTGATTGAAAAAGTTACATAGCACTGAACTATTTCGATAAATTAACTTTAATTATTTTTTACGTTATTACAAAGTTAGATTCCATTTTATTTTATCAACATGATCAAATAGTTGATCTATGTTCACACGGTGGATCATGAACGCAAGCATTTCATACTTTAAAATATAAATAGGTACCTATCTTTGTCAATACTTCAAATATAAAAAATACAACATTGATCACAAATTTGGTCATAAAAACTGAACGTTGTTCTCTCTTTTTAGAATCTAATTCAATTAATATTAATATCAAATATTACTATGTCCATGGTGGTTTGTGCTCTTCTTCTAATGTAATTTACGCAATTCAATGCAAAAAAAATAATTTATGGTATTGCGGTGAATCCAAAACGTCACTAAAGAAACGTATTTGTCGACATCGATCTAAAATTAATGATGTTTTACGCGGAAAAGTTTTAGATGTTACTCATAGTGACAATGGTGTAGCAAACCATTTCAGTCAAAAGACCATAATTTTTCAAATTTTAAAACTCCTCAACTAAAATCTAAGGAACATTTTTTAGTAGTCACTTTAAGACTATTTTTGATCAGGACTCAATGTGAAGAAGAAGGATCATTTTCACATCTTTTATGTGAAAGTATAGTTTTTTCATTTTTGTTGTCTTTTCTTTTTTTGTATAACATTTAATAATTTTGTTGATTTCTGTATTCCAATATTTTTGTTGATTTTTACATCGATGATTTTTTTCTATTTCGTTGATTTCTTTTTAACAATTGTTTTTATTTTTTATTTTCAAAATATTAATCGATTGAGAAAGGTACATTGTACTTTAATAGTTCGATAAATTAAGTGTATTTGTTTGTTTAAGTGATTACGCGTTTTTTACTTTTAGGATTTGTCATATATTTCTGTTATGGGATGAAATACAGCACTCTAAATACAGAAAATCCTATGAGCAACGAATATTACAATTTGGGCTATGAAACATTTGGCACTGTAAACCCAAATCAGGCAAAGGAACATTTGATAAAAAAATCTGTTGAAGACGAGGATGACCTAGGCAGCTCGGATACCAAACTAACTAAAACCTAATTCTTTTTATTTGGATCAGTTTTTTTGTATTCAGAAAAACATGCAAACTATAAAATTTCTTCTAAAATATTTATATTAAAACTAAATAGATAAAATATAATAATGATAAGAGTATATATTATTTTGACAGATGCATGTTACCTTCCTTACTTTAAAACAGTTGATTTTGCACTAAATTTTATTTTTGGAGATCAAATTAAGAAATATTTTATTTATTAATAGCAATTTTATTGTGTCAGATATTGCACTACATTTGTGTTTTAAGTAGTGTATCTAAAAGTAATGATTCTTCTAATGTAATCTTGAAAATATTATAAAAACCTGCAAAAATTTAAAAAAACATATTTTATGATAATTTTATGGTTAAAATACTTTAACGAAAGAAATAAAACAACAAAATAGCTTAAAGTACATATGGCATAATTCTCTTTCAAAGCTTCAAATAAATACACATTATTAATGGAATCATTATATGTATAAGTCATAACGTATAAGACAGGTGCTTAATTTTAAAGTTACTGACCGATCGTTTATATGTATAAGTATCAATTTTATCTTGAATTCGATAAATTTGTAAATACCCAATTCTAATTATCAAATAGACAAAAAATGTACCAATAAATAATTTTTCATTTTTAACTCCCATGTTTATATACTTGAGTCTTACTCTTCAAATATAGTGAGATTAAGCGGAAGGTTGTGCCACTATCCTATACTCATTATTGTCACGACCAATTTGAAAAGCCCGAAATTTTTCTAATAATGGCCTCAATAATTTTGCACCAACATTTCCCTAATATGCACAGCACCATTTTTATCGACCAGTTTGAGATAAAATGAATATTGTCAATTCGTGAGCGGTCACCATAACTTTGAATATATTTATTATTTATTTATTTTATTTTTTATGTAGCTAAATTCTATAATAGAAGATGTAGTGATCGTAATTTATTAAAGAAAATGATAACAACAACAAATGTTTTTATTACTTTTAACTGAATTTACATAACAATTTATATTTTACAACTTTTCAATTTTACTTTAAAATTCGACAAAGTATATATAATGCGAGTTTATATTTTACAATAATTCCGTTACACTCCCGTTTTTGTTTTTGGTATAAGTATAGCATGCAGTTTTAATTAAAGATTAAATTAGTCACTTTATGCACTCATTTTCTAATAATTACTTTCCATAAAATAATAATTGCAAATGTTGATAGGTTTAGGTTCTCAAATAAGGATAACGGCTACAGTATACTTTTTGTTAAATGTTTAGGTTAGGTTGTAAATATATCTTTTAAAGCAGTTGACAATGTTTAGTACAGCTTTTCAAAAAATTTAAGAAGTTTATTTAAATTTAGGCACTATTTCTAATTAATTTTAGTAAAAAGCAAGTGGCATATATTTCCATTTTGTCTTGTTGTCTATCGTCGACGAATAAGCACAGATCAGCTTCTCAGAATTAATTCTTTATATTTTTACTGCTTTTATTGTTTAAAAAATATATCTGTGTTTTTGCTGCTGAATTTGTAATAAAACTAAATGCTATGTTTTACTCATTCTTAATTTGTCTCTGTTATAATAATTTTGAAAGTTTTATTTTAAATATATTTTAAATCTAAATTTTTTTGAATGCATACTATTTTGGATGGCTTTACTTACCTTTGTACACTGGCAAAACAGTTTTATAAATAAAATGATGACAAAAGCACATATAAACATGGAAATATTAACTGTATTTCCTACATACAGTAGTATTTATATAATATAATATAAATTGTCCAAATAATATCTTTTAATAGAGAAAAGATATTTGTATGAATGTGGATTAATTTTAAAAAAAAGTTTAATTTGTTATTATTTTTGTTACTCGTATCAGCTGAATCAAACGTATTAAATTTTATTGTGAAATTGGAACAGTCTTTAATTTATTTATATATTTTCAGCTTGTGAAATAATAATTTTTTCGGTTTAAACTTTGTTGTTATTTTAAAGTAAATAGGGTTTGAATAGAACTGTTTTGAATGCTACTTCTTAATCTGCAAGATAAAATATATATAGAAAATATATTAGTACCTAAATACGATTTGTTCCTTTAATCTTGCTCTAAAATGTTCACCAATTTCCACCATTCAGAACTAATTACGAGTCAACGTTTTCTTACTCTAAATCTTTGGTTGAATAAAAGAACCCTAGACTTGTATATCAAAAACTGAAATAGATGGCCTAGAAAATTTAGTGTTAAAATTACAGAGATTTGTACATCGTCTGTATATTCTCGATAAAGGAAATTATGTACAACATAATTATTGTCATGAAAGAGTTTAGTTTTTTCGAACGCATTGGATTGAAAACTGTATGGATAAAGTAAAGTGCAAAAATTCAAAAACTGATCGTTTGGGAACTGTGATTTTACCAAATCGCAATTTATCCTTAATATAAATTCTTGTGGTGTATATACAAGACAAAGTAACCATTATAGGACCTACGAGTAAAAATGAAATAAAAACCAATGTTCGGTTTAAAACCTTTTGTGATCCCTATTAGTATTACATATTTTGGTAGTTTATATCAAAACATATTGTTAGTAAGTAAACCTATTTAGGATTTTGAAGAGAATTATCACAGAGAAAATAAGAAGAATTAATTTGTAATGATACTCGTAACAATCAAAACACTTAGTTACAAATGGGAGAAGTAGTTGACCATTTAAGATCCCTGGTTTTTACCAAGTTAACTTTAATAGTAGTTTGATTAGTAGTCCTAGACAACTCAACATCATTGTTATGTAAACTGCTAGAGGCACCAATGCTGTTTATTTTTGATTTTGATGTAGCAGAGCACAACCGGTCTTTCAACTGTCCTTCTCGTTGATCGCGTAATGAGGTTACGAGGTCGGCGGGTAGACGAGTAAATGGAGAAAAGTGTTCAATCTGGCTCAGTTGTCTAACAACAATCGTATGGACATCAGCAAATACACTTTCCTTAAAAGATTTGGCATTGTTTTGTATGTAGACGCGGCGTTTCATACGATAAAGATAGTTCAGGTTTTGAAACCAATCGAATAAAAGAGCACAAACCTTTTTTAACTTGCTCCAATCGTCGCCACTCAGACCCTTAAGACTGATATTATTGATTTTGTTAGGTGTTAGATCCGGATCACAAAGGTAGATATGCTCTAGGCGTGTCATTAGAATTTCATCATGGCTCAATGAAGCATAATCAGACAGGGATGCTACATGTAGCAGATTCATGTTTGTTAGTAAACTTTTGATTTGACTAAAGGTTAATAACTTAGAAGTTACGGTCAAATTATCAACTGCCCCTGCTAATTCCATTAAACCATTAAGCAGCTTTACAATGCGTTGAAAGCCGGGACCATTTGGAGGCTTTTTCAAGTTCGGTATTGTGCTGTAGAAATAACGTAATTTGCAAGAACTTTCTACTTCTTTTAGACAATTCCGACATCTATTTTCGACACCTAATATACCCTCTTTGAGCTGATCTTCAGTGAAGAACAAAAGGCGACGCAATTTTTTTATTTCACCAGTGACACGTGCAATGTAATCTTTAATGGTTTCCGAAGCCGATTGTTCCCGCGACCAGCAGAAAATAATGACATCGAAAACTTTCAGCCATAGTTGAGTTTCTTCATTGCACAAAGTCTGAATCCAGAAATTGGGTAAGTCTGTGGATTCGCTGTCACTGCTGCAACGTTCTAGAGGAGAATGTACTTTTAGAAACACACCATCACTACTAGTGGATAAGGATTCCAATTCACGAATATAGCGCCGATGTCGAACTGTGGTGGTTAGCAACAGGTTGACTGCATTCTCCACCAGGAGATTTCGTGCCTTCTCCAAAAGTGCAGTGATGGATGCAATCATAGCTCCGGTGAGGGAATTAGACTTCAGCAAAGTCTCACAAGAATTAATAACATCCAGTGCCTCAAGATAGGCCTCAGGATCATTGAATTCTTTGGAGCTGAACTGGTCAGTTAATGAATCTCCCAGGTCAGGTGATGTATTCATGATATTAAGCAGACAATAAGTATATTAATAACACAGTACTAATGATTAAATGTAAATGCACCTGATAGTCACGACATAATAAGACATAAACGGAGGAGCTTTCATATTGTTCATGTTGGTCTCACTAGCAAAGTATAAAGATCAATGCGTGTAGCTATAAAATAAAATGATGTTGTAGTTAAAGTAAAATACAGATGATGATGTATCATGGAACCTGTTAACCTGTTTAGCGTCAGACTGACGGTTTGACTGCCGGACTTTCGAGTGATCAAATTTTAAGAAGATCGCAACATCACAATAGGTCTAACACTTTCAGCCTAGATGAGATAAGCTTGGTGGTGTATAGGTACTTTGTATCTGTATACATTCATATTTATATATACGTGCTTGTGTCATAAAATTAGTGGAACGATGTAGGTACCGCGTAGAGACATAATGATGCCTAGTAAACATTGTAATAGACATACATAGTCGTTATACTAAATACGTAATTCATGATTTTTTAAAACATAATATACCTATGCCTAATGTGTACTTTATTAGCTATAAACCTAATTATCTATGAACTTATCATCTACAACAATCATAAGAAAAATTCTCATCATCTGTTTTTTTAAGTATTTATTAATAATTGGCTTTTGGATGCATAAAAGATTAATGTATTTTATATTGAGTCAGACTGATTTACTCAACTGATTCGTGATAATATATGTATAGTCTGTAAAGAATTAATTAATTTTTAAAGCAGTATTAATGACCATAACCCAATTTAAGAAACTTTCTGCTTTAAAACAATTAAATTTTAACTACTTGCAATTAATTAATATTGAAGGATTTTAAATGTTTATTAAATTTGCTTAACTATCTGCTATTTTATTGGGTCTTAAAACAATCATAAATTAATTAGGTAGAATTTGTTCCATTTGAGTAATTTTGATTTTTTTTAGGTGTAGTTTAAGCAAGTTTGTCTGTGATTGTATTTTAAATAATTATTATGATATACATCTAGGTAAATAAATAAATATACGTATATTTTTAGGTAAATGGGAATCAGAATTGTACATGAATAAAAAATAAAACATTAAACAAAAATATTAGTTTAGATTGTTATACATATATGTAAATATAAGTGAATGGGAAGAAAGTTATCAGTTTTAGTGTACGTAACGAAGACAAAGGTAATGAGAATATCAAGAAAGGAAACGACCCAGTCAAATATTTTGGAACGAATAATTACATCAGACAGAAGATCTCAAGAGGAATTGGAACTAGAATAGCAACGGAGCCATCATTTACAAAAAAAGAAGAGAACTTCTAACCAATAGTCTGAAAGTAGAAACAAAGAAGAAAATTGTGAAGACACTAATCTGGAGCATACTTCTATATGGTTCTAAAAGTGGACACTACATGACAACGATAAGAAACGTATCGAAGCATTTGAAATGTGGATATAGAGAAGAATGCAGAAAATCTCATGGAAAAAGAAGAAGATAAATGAAGACCTCTTACTGGGTATTACTGAAAGAAGGAATCTACTAAATACATTTACCAAGCATAAGAAAAATTGAGAAGAGATAACCTACTGAAAAACAGTCATTGAAGGCAGACTTCTAGGAAAAAGATGCCAAGGCAAACCAAGGAAAACACGTTAATGAATCTTGTAAAATTTGGAATTGTAAGATAAGGAATTGACACGTAATAAGGAACATTAGAGAAAGTGAATCTAGAGATATGGACCTGTCCAGAGAACAAAATAGAGTATTAATGTGAAAGAAAAAATATTTTAGTGCTGGGAGCAAGAAGAGGTAAACAAGAGTTTAGATTGTGGGATGCTACCATTGATTTTTTTAGAAAATTTAAACTTTGTGTTGCCCGTTTACTTATTGTTAAGGTCGTGAAGAGAGTTTAACTTACACTCAGGTCCACAGATAAGCTGGTGAGCTATTTTTTTAACTTTTCAAGATCTTGTTTGAGATTGAGATCTAGACCCACAAATAATGAGTTTGCGTATCTTTAATATTCCGTGTGATAGCACAGTATGTTTTGTGAGTTCTATTTTAGACAAAAAAGGTTTAAGCACCCGTAATAGATGTTTTAGAAGCGCGTTTTATAGTAGGCTGTGATGTCAGTCTTCCATTTCAGGTCAGGACAGAAAAATGCCTAGATATTTCATTTTTTTGTTGAGTGATGCCATCTATTTGTACAGAAATAGAATCTTTGATTTGGGATACTTGCATGGATACATGTTTGTTAATATTTAGTGGCAATATATTTTCTTTAGACCAGTTTAGGACATTGTGGTGTTCAGTCTTAATTTTAGAGTTGCTGTTTTTATTTGGAGATATAGAACAATTAGTGCAATGTCGTCGACATATTTAATTATTTAATTAATGCATTGTTCCAGTACAATGTAATCAATTTCGATATAAAGAGACAAAAAGAAAAGGTTTCAGAAGGCTCCCTTGAGGAACACCTGGAATGTTAATTTAGTCACTAAATGTAGAATCAATACCAATTCTTTGTCATCTATTTGATAAATAATTACATATCTAATTAATTTAATCTTTGGGAATGTTAATATTGCAGAAACTTTGAAGAAGGATGTCATGATTTAAACCCGAATTACAAAGGATTATATTTGAATAGAAGCAGCTCTTTGATGTAAGTTGGTTTTGTAATAATTTGGTGGGCACATGTAAAAGTGAAATAGGCTGAATGTTATTAATATTGGGTGGATTTGCTTTGTTAAAAGGAGCAAAATCAGCAATTTTTCATGGAGAGGAGACCTTTCTATATTCAAACGAGCAAACAAATATACGAGTTAAAGGTTTTTCTTAGAAATCAGCTCTTTTTCAATAAAAGAGCTATGTGATCAGATCCACATGCTTTGTGTTGATTGAGACCGTTGAGCATTTTGAAAGTAGAATGAATTATAGAGATTAAAAAGAGGACTGACCGAGTTATTACCTTTAATATGTTTGATAATGTCACAAATTTAGTATCTTGATCTTAGTCTTATGTTTGTGATAATTATGGAGGGAAATTTCGAAATTTGTACACATTCCAGCATTGAGTAATACGAGATTTAGTGAGCTACTGTTTGTCTTTTGAACGCATCTTAACAGTTTTGAAAAGATTTGCAACTATGTACACGATAACATTTTGTTAGGAGAATTCTATTTTCGATAAGCCATATAAGAATAAAGAATAAATTAGTATGAGATTGGCGAAGAGAATAAATCTTTGTCTCGACGTAGGTTGATTATTATTTGAATTGGGAGAAGGAATTGGAGTAGCAAGAATAATATTGTGGTCCGAATTAGCGATGAGAGGATGGATATTAATGCTGCACATAGAGGAAATGCATTTACTGACAAGTATGAGATCAAGCTTAGCATCTTTGGGGGTCGGTTGATGAACAATTATAGTAACAATAGAACTACAGTCAAATCGATTAAAATCACTTAATAAGATAATTCTAAAATCAAGATTGTGCACAATAAAATTATTAATATCATTTTTAGAAGAATTAATGATCGGGAATACCATTAATAATAAAAGAATTAAGTCAATTAATGGATTTAAGTCGGTCGACATAATTAGTTAGGCGTTTAATAACCTTATTTAAAAAATCAATATCTGCATGTTCTTTCTTAATAGTCTCTGCTTGTTTTTCTCTGTCTGTTTTTCAAGTATTAAAACTTTTAAATATCATCATATGCTTATCTTAGCATTGTTGTGTATGTAGAAGAAGTATACCTACAAACAAATAATATTTTGACTACTCTTTTTCTATGTATTGTTAGGTAATATGGTGTCAAAAAAATAGACTTGTAAAATTTAAACAAGACAAATTTCCTCGAATTATGTTGAGTAATAAATTGTTAACGGAAATATACAATTATTACATACCCTATTATGAAAACAGAAATGATAAAATAAAAATGATAAATAAAAAAAACTAAATAATTATAAGTTTTCGTTTCCATATCACCAGGTCAACACTAACATATATTATTAACAGAGCATCAATTTACTGTTCAAAATCTACTGGAAATGTTCATTGATTATTTAAACTCCAAAAAAATGTTTTTTAATGCAATTGACTTACATCCAAAATGTATTCCCGAGAACACTATTTAACTCTAAATAAAGTTTTTAGTGGAATAAGTTCAAACTCACAGGGTTTTTAGGTACTGCTGGGAATCCAACATTTTGTAGTAATGGTCATATCGTTTAATAAATTTTGTAGTAAATCGCTTTTTAACATTAGGTAATGATCAAATCGATGCATCATTTGTGTAAATGTAGCATTGACCTTTATGTACATATAAAAATGAAAACTTTAAATGTGTTCCAAATTCATAATTATGTATTGCTTGAACAGTTTTTAAGTTATTTATAGAATCTTTAAGGCTGTTTTCAAATTCTTAATGCAAATCAAATGATGTATTCTAATGCAAGAAATACGAGTATAGACTTATATTCAGTCATCTGCAGATAATTATTTTTTCAACGTTAACACAAAAAGCTATTGAAATGTCATCCAGTAGATTTTGAGATATTCACATTTATTAGATTGACTCCCATAATAACTTATACAGAATAGCCTCCCGAAAAAGAAATGCCCAAAAGATATTTTTTCTGGGTGGATTTTTTTTATAGAAAACTTTGTGAAAAGAATATGCGAAGATTTTAATAAAGGTAAACCATTCGGTACAAATTTTCTAGAAATTGGTTGAGATATTGGTTTTGAATTATTTTAGAAATTTAAAGAAGTGTTTTCCAATATTAACTTTAATAAAAATAAAAACACATGACCACGATATTCATTTATTCTGAACTAGTTTTCGCGGCAACTCATCTGAGAAGTACAGCCGGGTATTACATTCTGAAATATAATGAATAAAGTAACATTAAGTGATCTATTCTTAATGTTACTTTATTCATTATATCTCAGACTGTAATAATCGACTGTACTTTTCTGATGCATTCCTGTAAAAATTAGTTCAGAATAAATGAATGCACGTGGTCGTGTGTTTTTAATTTTACTTATAGGTAACTGAAACACGGATTTTGTGTTTTATGGATAAAATGTAAAATATGGAGAACATTTATTATTTATTTTATACAAAATAGTTTTACGTACACGTACTTCTACTGTAGTAGCAATAAAATAAACAATTATAGACTATAAACATTAAAATTAACTACAGCTCATAGAAAAAATATCTGAGGACTGTTATTTTAAATAAAATAAATTAAATTGTCAGCTTAAAGATTTGTATTTCATGATTGCATCATTTCCCAATACTGGCTACTAAACAAAATGTTACCTCAAGGATTATAAATCTAGGGAAATTCTGTTGGTGGAAAACAATCTATGGAAATATTAGCTGCAATAATTTATTTAATGGAAATATTTTTAAACAAATATATTTTGTATTTCTAATAAGTAACAGTTAAAATTTATTATTATTAGTAGGTGTACAGTGAGAATTTAAACGCGACCAAAAATGTTAATTCTTTAATTTATTAATAATACAAAAAAATCTATTTCTACCAAAATAAATTATTGGAGATGATAATTCTAAATAGAACTATTTTCTACCATCAGTCGTTCTACAAAATAATTAATTTCCCTAATATGAAATTCTGTAGATTAACTGTGTGAGATAATAATTCTTTCAGTAGCCAGAGTTGTGATATGATGCAATTACAAAATGCAAATCTCTGGACTGACAATTGTTTTATTTGATTTTCGTTGAAATGACAGTCTTCAAATTTGTTATCATTTTTATATACTCTATTAAACAAAAGTAGTGCATATGATTATAAGTCAACCAAAAAAGCATAACTTAGTTGTAAAAGGAGCCAGGAGTTTCAAAGATTAATTTATCTTTGTTGTTTAGAATTGAAGAGCTAATGAAATGACAATAATACTACTCCTGTGGGGTTTACAACAACAGGCCACGGCTTGGTTGAGTCAACTCTTCCGAGAACCTTACCACTGAACACTTCTGTAACTGTAAGATTTTTCCCAATTGGAACATTCTTCAAACTGCCAAATACAAATAGATATCGCGTGGGGGTACCGCCCGTATTACTGTTGAGAAATGCTACAACAGTTTCACCCGAAGAAATCTGTCGTTTCCACACTTGTATGCGACCAGCGTCATATTCAAATTTGGCCTGGAGACCAGCAGGATCCTGATTTATAGAAATCAAACGTGGATTAAGCAACAGCGACCTTGAAAAGTTGCTAATGGAACGCAGGTCATCAGACATAATAAGTGGAGCAGCAAACATAGCCCACATTGCCATCTGAAGACGCTGCTGGTCTTGAGAAAGCCCGAAGTCACCAATAATTAACATATCTGGGTCATTCCAATGGCCAGGTCCAGCCCAACTTTGGAAATTGTATGGATTTTTCTTGTACTTGTTGATGATGCCTATGACTGAGTCAAAGGAGTCTTGGATGTCCTGAAATATGCGCCATAAATTACAAGTTTTGATTAAAGATGCGCTGTTGAGTGATGCCTGACTATTTTGATAGGCGGGCCAGCTGCAGGAATACACCATGGGACGTCCAGTTCGGTTCAAGTAAAAGCCAAATACTTCATAACCTTCAACCTGTTGGCTAATTTCACTGTAACAGCCATCAAACTTGACATAGTCAACGCCCCATTTGGCAAAGGTGTTGGCGTCCTGTTGTAAATAGAACAACGAGCCCGGATAGCCGCCACAGGTCTTGGTGCCAAAATCGCCATAGATTCCAAACTTAAGACCGCGCGAGTGAATGTAGTCACCGAGTGCCTTCATTCCACTGGGAAATCGTTTTGGGTCAGGTAGCAGTTCGCCATTTGGAGCGCGTGTTTTGGACATCCAGCAGTCGTCAATTGACAGGTATTGGTAGCCGGCTTTGAGCCAACCGTCCCTAGCCATTCGATCGGCTGTTTCTTTGATCAGTGTTTCACCGATGCAGTCGGCAGGAAAGTCAGCACAATCAATGTTACATCGATATCGTTCCCATGTCATCCATCCCATGGGTGGTCTCAAAGCTAGACCATTGTCCAATGAGTAAATGTTTGGAAAAAGAAAGATGGATATAAAAATAAATACTGTGAAAACTTTAATGTTGTTTCTGTTCATTGTTATTTGAAATATCAATTATTGTAATCTAAGTAGCACAATTTATACCTATTACGTATAAGGTAATAAATATTATGTTATACAGATAACGAAATACAAGTATTGTAATGTCAGTGACGATTACAAGAATTGACGTAAATCTATCAGAAGCTTGGATGATTATGGCTACACAGGAGAACAAAAGGTTATATTGGTAAGCGTATTATTAATTTTATAATCTATTTGATACTGACGTAGTTACTGCAGTCTACGAATGACGATAGTTATATTCTTTATGTATTCAACATGATACATTTTTGGATGCACGTATTTAAAAAGATAGTAAGTACCTAGATGTGATAAAGCCTTGTGTTCATTCATTTTGTACTTTACATATAGGTGCTATCGGAAAGTTTTGTCGTTTTGAATAAGTGAAAAAACGTTTTTCCAATTGATATTTTTTTAAATTTCTCGCTGGTTTTTTATAGAATCACACATGCTAGATACTTTTCATAATGCTTAAATTTTTATAGGGTGTATCGAAATTAATGTCGTTTTTCAATTATATAAAATTTTTTTAATGATTTATTTTTGGTCTATGGCTACACGTTTATTCCATGTTTTTTTATGAAGAGAATTATAGTCTATTGCTTCAATTATTTGATATTTATTTAAAGGAATCATAGATTTTAAAATCT
>JAUYWI010077020.1:0-13650 GCA_034780595.1 Parotoplana pacifica
CCCATTTCCCATCTTCCTTGAGAACGCGCGACCACGGTCCTTTTCAGGACCACCAACTATTGATTGATAACCCAAACTATTCTTATTTGCATTAATAAAATTGCTTATTAAAATAGCTAAAATATGAGTATTTTTCTTAATGTTGCGTTAGAAGTGGCTGGGGCTGTAGTAGCACAATTGATGCTGGAAAATTTGACAATACACATTTTATTGCTCTGATATGTGCATACTTTAATTTTTGTTATAATTTAATTTTGCATTTAGCATAACGTTTGTTTCATTTCACAATTGATAATATCATGAATTTGCCTATTTCTCTGATTGGATGACAATCATGTTGAATTTCTTTGTTGGCATCAAATTTTGATGTAATTTCTCATCCAGCTATATTAAAATGTTTTTTTGGTACAAAAAACACTAGTTGCTTGTTGGATAAGAATTTGGCATCTTTGGGTTGATTTGTCTCAAAAAGTCAATTTATAATCAAAAGAGCTGGTAAAGAGTGTATCTCAGCTAAATTGTTTTTTTTTCAGCTTATAATGCTTATCAACCAGTAGTTTATCAATGTTGCTTTGTCCTTAATAGAATTAAATATTAAAACGATTGTAATAAACAATAGTGTAGAGCATAGACACCTCGTGTATTCGAATATCATATAACGAACAGAAGTGACACAAATTTTGATTAATTTGTATTTTAAATATAAGCTAAAACTCAAATATTACGAATTTATGATATGAACTCTTTAGATAAATACAAAAGTTTACACATGTTCAACCAATTAACGATATTTTGGTCTGTACACTGTTTGAAATCAATAATGAAAAGCAGTAATTTTGAACACGTTTTCAAAAGCTATATAGTGTGTGCACAATAGTTATATTTTATAGCCCAAAATGGGCAAAAAGTGTGTTACCTCAAACCAAAAAAAGAAAAGAAATAAAAAAAAGTTAGCATCAATCATTTTACTTATGATAAAATCAATAAAAAATAAATACAAAATTAGCTTGTTCTATCTAATATTAAGACGCCAAATAAAGTGGAACTAAGGTTATTTCTTCGAATTAGACTATGTTAGAAACTGTATTATACTTATCCTAAATTTAGCTATTTTGTCATCGACTGATAACTATAGCTCATCAAAGATGACGTTATTTCGAGACAAACCTTTTAGTCAAAAGTTTTTCTTTTTTGATGGTGGCTGCAATTTATTTAGCACTTTTTACATGGGCAGCACTGCTGAATACCGCTGTCAACAAAATCCACAACCTACGACTGCCCCCAACCTTTTTCGCATTTTGACTGATAGCAGGTCCTCTATATTTAATGCATCCCCATGCCTTCTTCAATATAATTACATAATATGGAAAAGTTAATACCTCTAGCAGATGTCCATCCACTTCTATTGGGTTCTCATCCATTGTTTGGTAATGAGAAAACATGATTTGGCCCACAGAGTAATTATTATACAGAGGTCCGTCCGACTCTCGCTGGATCTCTCTCTTTTCTATAGTAAATAATATTCAACGACTTTTATAATGATTTGTTAAATTGAGCATCTACAAAGTAGCATCATTTTTACACAAATAAATCATAGATTGATAAATTTAGATTTAATTATGTACAGTCTGTATAGCAAAATTGTTCAATTTATGTAATGGTATGATAATTATGAATATTTTGTATGTATTTACTTTTTAAATTGAGGACCACCTCATAATAGTATAAAACTGCATACACCTCCAGCAAGAGTCGGACCTCTGTATATTTATTACTCTATGATTTGACCAATCTTGCTACAAGTCCTTACCTCTATATCCTTCTGGATGTTAGCACATAATGTGGTTTTAGTTTCTTATTGGGAGCTAGCTCTGTAATAGAATACTGAATACCTGTTGGCTGAGAGCTTTCAATAAGTGGTCTAATGCCTAGGTAGTAAGTAGGTACAATCTAAAGCCGCCAGCAGATAGCCTAACAAAATGGTGATTCTGACATTTACTTTGATAAGAAAAATTCATTTATACGTCATTTTTAAATTAATTTACATACTTTTTAATGTATAGAGTATACATAGAAGACATACATAATTTCGATATTTATTTATTTGACTGACTTGATTTTAGAGAAACGGGGACCAACTAATAACACCTAGTAGAAAATTAATTGAGGATTCTAATCATTCCCAAGTTTTGAATAATTTTCCATTTTGTTCAAGGGTACCACCATACGCTCCTCTTTATTCTATGTTGAGTTAATTACTGTTCAAGTTTTTATATTTATCATTGTCTGGTTTTGGCTTCTATTGAAATTCCTTTGCTCCAATTAAATTGAAAGTTGTCTGACACGAAGTGATCGAATACTTTAGTAGGGTTTCGTTCTCTACTTCCCATTTTTACAACTTCCTAACACGAGCTAGTAGACATGTTTTAACCTCTTGGATAGGTAGTGGTCAAATTGTGTTGTGTAGGCTTGTCTGCTGCCAGATCTACTTTTTGTCTGTCGGTTCTACTGACTGGTAGTCCATACACATTGGTTCCCTGTCAATTTCTTGTTTTAGAAACACCATAACTTAGTTAAATATATACCAAATCAATAAAAGAAGAAATACCTTCCACTATATGTAGTAGTATTTAGGGTGAATAAACGAAGCAGATCATAATAATATCATTCTTGATTTCCCGCCATTCCAATATTTCGATTGGCACTGAATTGGAAGCAGCACATAATTTTGCGCTGCCGTCATCTTTCTTCTTTTCCCTCTCCATAGACCTTATTTCATATTTTTTTCTTCTGATCAATGTTTGCAGATACTTCAGTGAATATTTTTACTTGTTAATAATCTTCTGAAGGCAGTGATTCTATTTTTTCGTTATATTTCATCACAAATATTTTGTTTTTATAAATAAAAATATTTAGTGATGCTATTCAATTGTAACTATTAGTGGACATTTTTCTATATTCTCTGGATTATAATTGTAAACAGTGCTTTCGTGTAATTTTCTTATTCAATTTATTGCTGGTGCCTTGGAATATTTATACAATAACAATGCCGACAATGCCTTGGGCTATTCCCTCTGGGTTGGTATACTTTTACTTATGTAATTACTAGTAAATTGACTGGTAGCTTTTTATATTTCTTATAATGTAGGTACACATCAAGTGTAATTGCTCGGTTTAGGATAAATGTAATGTAGTACATATATGATGAATTATATTAGAAATAGTTATCCTATCGAAAGGGTAGCCGTTAGGTCATTGGATAATAAAAGGTTGGGCTAATAAACATTTGATTCTGCTATACATCAGATCGCATAGCAGAATGTATTCAGAGTATATGGTAATTACTATAATACCTTCATTGACATTGAACTTGTTCTCAAACTCTCCTTTCTGTAGAGTTCAGTTAAAATTTCATTGAACTGTCCATACTATTGAAGTCTATATAAAGTTGTTTTTTTTAATTATGTAGTTTCGTGACATAATTTATTAAATGTACTACTCTGTACAATAATTTGTGGCAAAATAATTTTTTTATAGAAATATCTAGGAAATAATATGAAACGTCGAAGAAATGGATGTCATGACTGAAGTCGCGTATAGAAATCTAACTTTCAAGTTTTTAAAAAAGAGCTGTCCAATTTTATTTATATTTACGAATGTGATTGCATTTTGTAGAAAAAACTGGAAAATCTCCTACTCAATACTAAGTGTTTTATGGCATTGTCCAAGTACCTTCCATTTTATTTTGGCGTTCTATCTAGAACAATGAAATATAGTGGAATATTGTAATTCCAGAATTTACTTTTATGGGTTTCCAATAGTTGTTGGGGACCTATTTATTATTTCATCTTGATTATATTTTTATACCGAGTTGAATGAAACTTAATTTTTTTTCCTAATAGTAAATTGAAAATTGATGTACTTGTATGTCATCATCCTGCTTGTTTATAGTCCCTGATCTGATGTGAAGAACAGTGATTGATCTGTTTTAGTTATTTTCTAATTTCTCACTTTGTTCTACTTGCTTGTACAGACCCCACAACAACATGGTAGGAAGTCAGCTGCCACTGCGGGTCCATGTTGTTCACGCGGATGTGACCAAAACCGTGCAACTGGATTCCACCATTCCTATTTTCAAAGTATGTGAGAGGATTCGTATGCAGATCAGAGAAACAAATATCTCTAATAATCGTAAGTATCTACATAGCTAATACCTACATAATTCCTATCATCATTTTTTGATACCATTTATAAAATGAAATTAGAGTATGTATTGATTAGGTGTACCTATTTGTTTTATTTCCTTTCAGCCAAAGATGCTAAAGATTATGGCCTCTTCTTACCCCATGAAGATCCAAAGAAAGGACTCTGGTTGGACAATTCAAAGAATTTGGAACACTATCTTCTACATAGTGGGGTAAGTTTTGTTTGTTTTTCTAGATATACCTGTAGTAGGCATAAGGTTGATTTCACAGATCGACTTAAAACGTTTGAAATCAACCATTGTTTGGAGTTCAATAGCTCTGTTTTGCGATTGGCCGCTTTGCATTAATTGTTTTAGTTGGGATTTAGGGCGTAAAATGCATGTCACTCTGTATAAAAGAGGTGTTTTTAGCTTACTCTCTAGTGAAACAATTTGATTTTTCTCTATTATAGACATTTTCAGGTGTTCTCTTTTGTAAGTTTTAAAGAAAAACTTACTAAGTTCTTTAATCACAGTTTTCAATGGGTGCTTCTTGAACCATTTTGAAGTTGTTTTATAATTTTCTTAATGCTATTAAACATATTACATCACATCATAGTCACCGTACGAAATTTTTCCTTTTTACTGCTTATTTTGAATCTGGTGTTACTCTCTGTCATTGATGCACACCATCTAAAAGAAATATCTATATAACTACCAATTTAGGTGCTACATTTCTTTAGAAGAGGAGACTGCCAACCAACAACATAGTGTAGTAGTTGGTAGCTCGATTGCTGTATTTGTTAATATTGTGGCTACTTTTTGTTACTATTTTGCAGTGAAATGAGTCATTTTATGATGCATGTTTGTTTAAGAAGCCTGCAGGTGCACGTTTTAGGTAAAGGTTTTCTCAAAATTGACACTTAATATGCAACATTATTCAGTGATAAAAGGCAACATTAAACTAAGATAAACTATGTAGTATAAAATTGTTTTGTTTACTGGTATTTTCCTCTATTTAATATATTCATTTATCTGCATTACTTATATGTATACATGTGAGAAATTACAACTTGTATGCTTTGTAACTTGACAATTACATTGATTAAGTGTGTTTGATTTTAAAGAATATGATTATTCTGATTTGTAGAACCAAAGAAAAAATTCATGAAGTAGAGCACTATAAAAGGGAGACTTTAAAATTGTTGGTGTCTATCTTCCTGTTTTCTTATTAAAACAAACTTTCCTTTTTTCTTTTAACCGAATATTCGATCACTTTGCAGTCGAATTCAATAAAACAGTCAGATCAATTACTGAAAGGTTGAATGCTTCTTTGCTTGGAAGGTTGTTGTTGTTTTCTATCGTAGCTGCTAGTTTGCATTGCAATTGACCACCGTTGCGAGGCAAATAGCCCTAATAAAGTTGATAATCTCTTCCGAATTGGTGTTGGTGATATCGGGTCTAAGCTCATCATTCTGATGGTTCGCTGAAGGGTATATGCGAGACATTTGAAGAGTAGATGATTTTCTTGCACCATGCAGAAAGAGTAGTCAGCAGCCTCATTTATGACTCAATTCTATGACAATAACTAGCCAGGATGATGCTGTGGTCTTTACGCAGCTGGGCAAGCCAAGTTTCTTCCACCCTATTCAGCTCTTTGCTGGGTTTTATCAGTTTTTTTAGTCATCCTCCACTTTTTGGTGATGGTGTTCTCTGTTTTTGATTTGATTATTTTGTAGTGGATTGCTATGTTTGCTTGTTACATGAAAGTAGCTTCCTTTGTCAACGCGTCCGTTCTTTCATTACCCTCTAATCCTATATGACCAGGTACCCATTGGATCGTGTTACGACCATTGTTTTGAGCTGTTATTGGCTTGTTTCCAGAATGTGTTAATGTTTTACTCATTGTGGTTGATGTGACCGCTCTGAAGCTTTTGAATTACCCCTTTGTTGTCTAAAAGGATGACTATATGTTTGCCTTCAATATTTTTGTTGATAATCAAGCGGAGGGATTCATTAAGTGCTGCTATTTCTGCGTTGAAATTGCTGCAGATCTTTCATGCAGGTATTTTGAAGTGGATAATTTCGTTGTCTTCTCAGGTGATGCTTCCTCTGCCATTGGTTTGGTTTTCCTTAACAGACCCATCTGTCCAAACTATTTTTTTTTTCAATTCTTTTTCTTACCGTTTGTGTAGCGTCTTATCACTTTTGTTGGAATTTCCATCCAGATTGGGTGACAGGATACATTCTTTATTTCTGTCCAGGGAGAGATAGACAAATCGGTTGTTTCTTTTTCATTCACTAGTGTATCTATGCCAGTTCACGAATCGTTTTTAGAGCAGTTTCTCTCCAGGACCTTCCATTTTTTTCTCTGGCTGTGATTTCCTTACATTTGTTCATAGCAGTTTGCTAATTAGGGTTTCGTTTGTTTCTCTGAACTCTGTCTAGATAGCTGGCTGTCAGGATTTCTCTTCTCTTGCGGGAATGAGATCAGCTTCTACTCGAAGAGAATATGTAGGAGTGCTTTGGTAACAACTTGTAATCATTCTAGCTGCTCTGTTCTGTTTCACTTCTACTTTTTGAACAGTAGATTTGTTTTCAGTAGGTATTCAGCTAGCTCCTGTGTACTCATAAACTGATATGATTAGTCCTCTTTTCCTCATTTTCTTTGCTATGGCCTCTTCATGCTTATTGAAGGTCATGTTCCAGTCAAAAAATAACTCCTAGAAACTTGGTGTTAGCATTTTAGTTGATTTTTTTTGCTGTTTACTTGTAAAAGTATGTCACTTTCCAATATTGCTTCTTTACTCCAGTTTGAGAAAAGTATGTATTTGGTCTTGTCTTCATTCAATTGCGTTCTCCAGATTTTTGTCCAGTTTTCTATCTTGTGTATAGCCTTTTGGATTTCTTGTCTACACTTCTCAGGTGTATCGTCCTGCACACCGATAGCCAGGTGATCAGCAAAGAGGCTAACATTTACATTATATTGAGGTCTTGGATGATGTCGTTAATGAAGAGTTTTTGGAGGAAAGAACACCTCCTTGATATGCGCCATGCTTAAAATCTTTCCAATCACTGAATTCCTGTTCTACTTTCACTTGAGATTGTCTATCGCTTAGAAATTCCCTGGTCCATTTATTGATATAGTTTGGTCGTTTCCAGAGCAAGCCATCTTTCCTAACTTTTTCGAAGGCTTTTGAGAAATCAAACAGTACCATGACTGTCCTTTTTTGCTTTTAAAGTCTTTTTCCTCTGGTGTTAAATCCATCGGTAATAGCTTGTTGTATTTTTGTAATATGATTAGTTGTGGATCTTTTGCATCGTTGATGATTTTTTTATTTTTCAAGTGACCAGTTAGTTTGTTTGTGAATCAGCTAGTAAAACTAATAGGACAATATGAAGCCGCCTTTGTGTGGTCTTTGAGAATGGTCGTTCTTTTCCACTCACGAGGTTAAAGAATAAACGGTTGTTTTGTGCACTGGCTATAGATTCTTAACCGTTTCTTTTATATTCCTGCCATAATTTTACTGTTTCTCTTAAATTCTTCGATTTTCATGGAATATTTTGACAACACAATTGAAACTCAACAAATTCGGTTACGTTTCTGCCAGGGTATATGTAATATAGGCAGATCTTTGTCGACAATATTGACCTTCCCTATTGATTTCTTTATTGCCATTCATTTTCTTCCCAATTCTTAAATTCTTTATACTTCGATCGATGATTGATATCCTTTCGTTATGTAATCCTATGAATTTGTTAGCAGAGTGGGTGAGTCTTACAGCAGAATATTTAGTATGAAATTTCGTGTTTAAGACGTGTATGATTGTCCATTTAATTAGTTTGTTTGATTAAATTACATGTCTATAAATCACAGTGTGTTTTGGTATATATACAGACTGCTTAAGAAATTCAATTACACAAGTTAGATAAATGACCTTTTGTATACAGAATGATCGTTGACTTTGACAGATATTGAAATTTAGATTTTGTGGTGATATAGATATAGCACTGTTTAAAAATAATGCTAGTGTGTGTATATGCTATTATTGATTTAGCGTAACCTCCAGCACATAGGTTAGTGTGGTGTGGATGATGGTGGCTTCAGATAGTCTACTGCAGCGGATTCCACTATGCTCTTATGGGTGTATGGGGGAGGTGATACAATTATTGAGCCTGTTGCCAGCAAGTGTATTTAGAAATCAAATTTTGTTTGCTAAATCGGCATATTTCTAATAACATCATAGTATGTAACAATTTCACAATTGTATTATCTACCCCAAAATTATTCATAAATTATGTAAATATCTCTCGATTAATAATACAGACAGTAATACATACATAACAACATTATTTTTTATTTTCTAGGAATATTTACGACCGTATCGTTTCACAGAAAACGTACGCCTATACGTAGTGTTGTTCCTCAGTAGTTGTTTGTGACTTCTATTATTTCCCTTTTTGCACATTTTAAGCTCAATTCACCATCATAGAAATCAGATATGGCTTGATAGTTATAAACATAAGAAAATTTATTAATTTTCAAAAAGGTTAAAGTTCGTTTGTTGTATGAAATAAAATGTTATATTTGTAGCTATAATTTAGGTAACTATGGATTTTTGTAAAATCGTTATTGATAATAGGTATTAATAAACGGTTAGACCTTACCCCAGCTTTAGCATACATATTAGAGGTTTTTAACTTATAGGATATTTCAGTCGTTCCCCATCACAAATTTTTGTATTACTGCTTCTTTCAAGGTTTTATTTTCCTTGTTATATGTTCGACAGTTTCCCATTGATTTACGAAAGCTAGAACAATTTCAGCACATCCTCTCTCTTTGTATTTTAATGTGTAAATCCCCAAACATGACCAAAATAATTTGCTCATACTTAATTCTCAATCTATGGCTGTTCCTTGGATAATATTACTGAAGTGCGGAATTTGATCTGATTTCTATGATTTCCTAATAAGTGTCCATCACTATATCAAATCCTTTCCTTTCCCACGAAACAGCAGCACTTAAATTTATTGTATTGCCTACAGCACATACCTCTGTAGTACTTTATGTTTATAATGTATTAATGAATGTGGTTCAAGGGTATTAAAGTTTTAGTTGTTATTTTTTCATATCGGTTTCTCAAATATTATGTGTACCTATTAATAACCTGGTTTAAAAGATTAGAGCAGAAAGTTATCGATATATTACGATGAATCTACAAAAATGGTAGGTATCAGTTATGTTTTAGAAGTATTAATGGGTTGTTCATATCCACTAGAAGATGAATAGATTTTTATTAGCCATTTACTCGTTCTAGGTGTATGGCTTTTTGAGTTTTGTTTTTGAATAATTAAAAAGCCTTGAATTAATCATTTTTTGAGTAGTAATCGATTTTCTATTATGAGTCAACTGTAGCATGTTTGTTTTTCTGACACCAAATAATCAATACATAGTTGGCCAAATGTCATGTTTTCTTTATCATAATTTCATTATTGCTGTTTCTTAGCTCCTGGTTTTGTACTTAGTAGATCTAGCTACCAGTGTTTGCTCTTTAGCTGAGTATTCATGACTTTGTTGTTGTTTTGAAAGCAGCCACTTTGTCTTCATTTTCCAATAGCTAAATTTTAGATTGTCTAGAGTAAATATTTGAATATTATATTTTGTTCAATGACATTTTATAATTTCTTCCTTATGAAATGTGCAAATAGGTATTACTCATGTTTAATTAACCTTGACATTCATACATGATAAGTACCTACTATTAAATTTATAGGTGACAATTCTCAAATAATCTAGATACTAGAACTGGTCTAGTTTTTGTTTGGTCGTGAGGTAATTTAACGCCGTTGCATATAAATAATCTACGACTTAATAAAATCTAGTTTCAAATGATCATAATTATGCGTATATATTTGATAACAGAGTAGGAATCACAGAGGCAATTTAAACATGTTGTCCACTTTCTGCTAGATATTATTTAATCACTGGCATCTTAGCACTAGAATGACAGTTAGTGTTATTTTGATCCCTTTACACAGTTGACTTTATGTCACTCCATATAAAAGTGGAGGAATTGGCGCATATTAGGTACTTACATTTAATATTTTATAAGTGACACTTTTCAAAAGATACTTAAAAGCGCTTTTGCCTTAAATGACGGTGTGGTGGAGAGATCGATATAGGATCAGGTTACAAGAACCAGAGATTGTCCGATTGATCTCAAATTTTAGTGTGTAGGTCAACTAGGGACTCAATACTACAATTTCTTTAATATTTATAAAAAAATATTATTTTTTTGGCCAAAATCGCTTAAATACCAACGAAACGTCCTATGTTGCTTATTTTAGGATTTAGAATTAAGAAGGTAGGCACTAGAAATAATGCATTAGAATATTTGATGCGCCTCATATTTTGCTTCCTGGTCTAATGAGGTCCACCATTGTTTTTTTTTTCACAAATAAATGGCGGTTCTAGATGATTTAAAATAGTTAATTCATTAGCTTCTAAATCATTTCTAGTGATTTTTGAATGATTTATTCATTAAAATTGAATTTGAGAAAAATCCATTTTTAATGCATCGACTGGGTTTGGTCCCAAAAATCTCAATTTCTGATTTTTAAATATCCAATTTTGTTCTTCCTTCTACAAAATAAAAATTGCGCACTTAAAGCCATTAAAATAAATATGGTGTTAAAATGATACCGACCGTCGTTCCAGTATATAAAAAATGTCACTCGCTCTACTGTTAATGTGACAAACTCCGACTTAAATCACTAACCATCCATATGTAT
Source organism: Parotoplana pacifica (assembly GCA_034780595.1). Lineage (NCBI taxonomy): Eukaryota > Metazoa > Platyhelminthes > Proseriata > Otoplanidae > Parotoplana > Parotoplana pacifica. Next base: position 10,976 of record JAUYWI010077020.1, read on the forward strand.
CGGATTGGTCTGATGTATTGTTTATCATTATTAAAATATGTCGTCTATATTTGATATCTGTTGGGGGGGTGGTGGGGTAAACGGTGTTCATGATATTAGTGCAATTCGAATTCTTTTCCGTACATTGTGTATGTATTATATACCAAACCTGTCGTCTGTATCCCTCCATCAAAGATAAATTATGTAAATTAACCAGGCCATTATTATCATATTTTATTTGTTTTTGATATTTATAGCCAGTGTTTCTAACGACAATAATCAATGACGTCTGATCCTATTTTATGTTATCGATATATTTAGCTATTCTATTGATCACATTTGCTGGTTCCGGGTTTTCTTTAAAAAAACAGGTACTTATTATATGTGTGTACTTTTAATAAAGAATACGACTGTTTTTAAAAACGTATTGACTTAATATTTAAATAAACCATTTCTATTAGATCACACACCCCTTCTTGACAGTTGTTTTACTGATTTTTGTGTTACAATCTCATAAAATAACTGATTTAGTCAAAGTACTGTGCCGCTTCAAGTTATCTGTAGCCTAATCCTATAGATAAATTCATAATGTCGTGTAATATCAAGACCAAAATATACCTCAAGGTAGCTTTGATAGTAGCTAGTAGGTTGGTATATATATAAATACATTTGGACATATTTGATACCTAGTACCTACCTACATTATTGAGGCACCCCGACCTGATCATAGCATATCATATAGAGACAGCTGTCAGATAATAACAGCAAATTTGATTCTTGTAACGTTGTACAAACACCTTATTTGTTTACTGTATCAGCAACTGTTGTTGTTGTTGTTTTTCCTGCGTTCTTACTATTTTAAAAATATGCGGTTACTACATGCTTGAACATGCAACGTATCACCATGTCTTTATATTTCCAAGAAAATGGGTACTTTAACATTATAGTATACGTATTAAATACTAGCTATTTTGTAAGGTTGCTTTGTTGGGTATAATGAACTTTATTAATAGACGAATTTATGCTCGTTTTAGCGTCGATATTTTACTTTAAAACTGCAAATATTGTGAGTTGCTAATCTACTCGTATAATGTCTGTGTAATTGCATATTATCTCTGGTACTACTGAGTGTATCGCTCATAAGTTATGTAAAGTTCACAAAGTATATTAGTACTCTTGAGAGTGAAGCCGATTGTTGAGAAGGCCAATAATAGGTATTTACTTTGAGTTGATGAGCTCTGTCACCAATGTTTGCCTTTAGCTTTACTTCTGAAAGATGCGCAAAAAAATTGTATAAAGGGGCTTAGAGCAGTGATTCCATCATTTGGCTTTCATTTTTTAAAGTAAATCACACCTTGTGTGTAGATACTTCACTTGCTTGTTGTACTTTACAATAGCTATTTGTCATCACTTTATTAGATGGTTCTAGCATTAAGATTTCGCTCAAATACCTTCTCATCATAATATGTATTGTAGCATGCCGAATTATTGGGTCAATATTCAAAGCCTAGTTCTCATAATATTTTGACAGCTATTAGTACTCAATATCTTTATTTGCTATTGTCAAGTGGCAGAATCAATGACAAAAAAGACTCTGTCCTATGTTTCGATTCTTCATAATTTAAATAAGCTCGTTTTATTAATAAAATTAGACTACATTTAATTTGACATAATTTTTTCACCACGCTGAACGTTTACCATGTGCTAGAATACAGATGTTGGAAATAGATTAAATTTTAATAGTGCTTCGAATTTGGTGTCATTTCTAGTAATAAACTGAAACACAAAACAGTGATTTATGAGTTCAAGTGTACTTGAGCTGAATGTATCTAAATTTTGTATGAAACTTAAAGTGCCCTTTTCAATATGTGTGTATAGGCATTAGTCTCCAAAAACCCTCCCGGCTTTAAATTTGTCGGTGGAATTCATAAATATGCTGGATTCAGAGTTTGTCGGCCTGGTGTAGCTTCCATTTACTTGCATCTCTACTCTCTGTATGGGTGTAGTTGACAGTTCTAATAAACTTTGCATTGTTTGATATCTAATGAATGAATGCTTTAATTATCACAATGCTATTAGTAAAATTTAGATTTGATACCTACAGTGAAAATCATAATGATCTAACTCTACATTTTTGGATTTAATTTCTCAGTTTTTGATCATTTATTAAGCTCCACTAACCATCTTGCAATGCTATAGCTTTTATTATACTGCTATACACCCCCGCTCATTAAAAACGACGCACCCCCATTTTTATCCTATCTTTGATTTGCAGCACTCTGACAAGTTATATGACTATCTTATTTATATTAAATATATTTATTAGTCATTTGCATGTTTACCCATTAATATCACTATCTTTCATCATGTTTATTCAATGAATAATCAATTTTAATCAAACAATATGTGATGGCCATGAAGAGGACCTTTTACACGTTCTCTGAAAGGGGGGATTCAGGGACCTTCAATAGTCAATTGAGCCACCTCTGGCTGCAATGACATCTTGGACACGTCGAGGCATTGAGTTGACTAGATGATCTATCAATGCAGGAGGAATGTTCTGCCATACGCGCTGTGTCTCTGCCCAAAGACCATCTAGACCCTGAACTGGGACGAGATCGACCTCCCGTTAGACGTGACTCCAGAGATTTTCAATTGGGTTGAGGTCTGGAGACGGCGGGGGCCGAGGAAGGTTG